>JAYMFT010113061.1:0-13460 GCA_038088735.1 Panulirus argus
TATATATATATATATATATATATATATATATATATATATAGATATATATATATATATATATATATATATATATATACGCTTGCCAAAGAAGGGTGCTAAACATAAACAGATTATTTATTTTGATATCTGCATGTTTTCATCCATAGCAAGGTATTGTCAGGGACGGACTGTTGAACACTTAATAGAGGAAATACCTCTTCTGGTGGTTGGGTAGGAGCCATTATTAACAGTAATATAAATTATATTATTAGCACTTATAGTCATGCTACTGCAATTGTATGTTAAGAACGTCAAGAACTGGTAATGTTGCTGTTGATGGTACTAAATGTTGCATGTGCTCCTGCAGACTCCCGCTGCTATTTCTGCATCATACTGTTGCTGCTGCAATTGCTGCTTGTGCATGTGGTGGTGTTGGTGTTTTTCGTTGTGCTGCCATTAATTACAGTCCAGCTTTGAAGCTGCAGGAACCTCTGAAAGGGAGTCCTTGGGGTTATGACATAATAATAGTGACTAGAACGAGGATGAGTCATATTTTTCTAAAGGTTTGTTTCTCGACACACAGCACCCCCCCCAAAAAAAAAAAATCAAATAGGTCGGAACTTCATATCATGTGAATAATATCGTTAATACTCGTATATGGCAATACACTATTTCGAGTTATTGTAAATTGTCGTTTTCAGCTGTTAGATAAAATATGGTGTAGTGCATATTTATTAACAACTTACCCGTCGAACCAAGTTTGTGTATTTTCCGGAAGATTAGATTCTTGATATGCGAAGGTTGTTACGTATGTCTTAATTCCTTGCTAACAATGGTATGACCATTAAGAACAACGCGTAGCATTTGAGCACTACGTTACAACCCCTTCATCACATTGGTACGACCGTTTGAGCACGATGGTGCAGTCTAGACAACATTAACTGAGAGCAGGTTGTGGGTGTGACAAGGGCCCTTGGTTATGACGGCCTGGCTTTTGACCTGAAGCTTTAAGGGTCAAAAGATCAAGCCATCAAAGTCAGGAGTCGTAAGCTCGTGCCCTGGGGATTCAGTAGAGTGTCTGATCAGCTGACCCTTAACACAGTAACCAGGATTCCTCATTAGAATATCGTCAATACGACATAGCGTTAGAAAATCTAGAATCCAAAGAATCGACTCAAGCGCACAATTTCGACAGCCTATACCTACGGATAGAATATGAGTGACAACTGTTTCCTATTCTTTAAATTTTCCTTTAATTTATCATAAAGATACATATTATTATACAACCCCAGGACCTCTTGCAGCTTGAAGGCTGCGCTTCAATCAGCAGCCTGGAAAGGATGGACTCCTTGAAGTGTGCGTTCTTCGACGAGATTGTACCCCGATTATACACCTCGTCCAAGGTGAATTTCAATCGCGGGGTAACCACAAGCAGGCTTAGTCCCTAAACTCTCCTCTTCATAGTTCGACTAGTCTTCATCTCGGCACTCGGCACATTGAATTCATCCCATGCCTGTCTTACCGTTGTTTCCTTGCCATTTCACATCACATCTAACCCAAATCTACTCAAAGCATGTTCCATAAGTATGTTTGATTTTTTTATTGCAGCCGAGCTCAAAAATAATGTTATGTTGATACGGACACTTATTGTCACGAGATTTTAAGAATGTTCAGAAGGATGTGGTAAAGATTCATTTTGCGAACCCGTAACATATTTATAGATAAGACTTCATTCTCAACATCTTAATCAGTAAACTCCATTAAAGAGCATATTCTTATTTCTCTGTCCTGCCTAACTAATTACTTTAGTGGTGACAGTAGAAGCTCTCACTATCCAGTGTTTTTTTGCTCTAACATTCAGTGAAAGTATTAATTGTAAAGATCTTTCATAAAGCATGGAATGAATCCTCTGCCATACGATAGACTAGACCCAGAGTTCATTATTTAACCGGTGGAAGAGATCCAGAATACGGGAGAGAGTCGAGAGTAAACTGATGTATATGTAAATGGACGAATGACAAATTCAACGAGAAAGGGGAAGATGATAGTAAATGAGATGATGAAGGAAAGATAAAAGGAGATGGTGAGAGGAAGTGATATACTGACAGCATTTGAACGAGAATGAATTAGTGATTAGACTAGTGCATGAAGGAGGGAGGAATGACAGATGGGAAGGTGAATATGGTGGAGAGAGAGAAATAGTTGTAGAGAGAGGGAAGGAGAGAAGAGGGAATGAAAAGAGGAAAGAGAAAGGATGAAAGAACAATAGGGAGAGATGAGCACCTTAGAAATGAGCTCTCGAGTTAAGGAGTATGAGAATGGAATCATATTTGAAGAAAAGCTACTGAAGGAACAAAACACCGCCTTTTGTTGGAAAAGAGGTACGCAGTATTCCTACGAGCTCAAGGTCCAGTCTGATTACGTCTCTAAACCTCTTGCATATGTGAGTGTACAAAAACTTGGTTATATCGGTAAATTAATCTAGATAAGGAACTTGTAAAGTTATTTTCATTGGTACTCATTTGCTGCACTTAACAGTGGATGATACTGTATAGGTGTTAATAGGTAGAAGAACTAGATAGATATTTGTTGATGTTAATCTTTTTTTTTTTTTTCTGTGCTTAGACCCTTCCATTTTATTTTGAATTGTGTGTTGGATATTTTGTTCAACACGTTTATGTGGTAAAATCATGTGCTAGTTTTCGATTTACATTGTGCTGATCCACTGACTATTTTCAGTTATTTCAACGATGTCTTACCAAAGTACTCAACATCGATCTATGGCGCCTTTATGTCACATACGTCAAGGAGACGAAGTCCAGTTTACCAACTTACAGGTATGTCATGAAGGTCATTCCTAATATGCGAGACTGGCCAGATGTGTCACTTAACAAAACTTAATATTCATTCATAATTGATCATGGAAGTAAGGCAAACGGATTTATGTATTATTTTGTGGTGTATGTGTAACGAATTTTTAAATCAGTCTTTCAAAAATTTTGAATGCATATGAAAAACCTTTACACTTAGCATTATTATTGAATTATAAGAATTTATTAAAGACGTTATTTTATAGTATGCAAAAAGATTTCTCAATTTGATAAATCTTTGCTGTAGGGGCTGGGTGTAGTGATTGTAATACTGTATGTTGGAATAGATATAGAGGAAATGCATTAAATATAAGGATGCAAGACTGCTAAGTGTCTTGTATAGGAGGTAAGGTTATTGGCAAGCTGGAAAAGAGTGCTAAAGATCAGAAAGTAATTGCTAGAGATATTTAGGGAATGAGAGTTTTAATTGATATGAGTAAATTTGCTTTATTGATTTAACAGAGACTTATGATTTAGTTACAAGTAAGGTTTAGGGGAACAGAGTGCATGGCAAATTTAGAGTTAAAACTAGTGTTGTCTTGTTTATTCAGTATAGATATATTGATGGAATGGTAAGTGTTTGTACAAAACAGTAGAAAGGCAGAAGGGATTACAGAAGAACATTAATAAGGGCAGATGTGATACACAGATAATAGAAGAATAGGCATTGTAGGTACACACAGTGTCAAATAATTTTGAGAGAATAAATAAGAAAAAATACCTCACTCATTTCCACTAATCAGTCTGTTTTGAATTTGCATTTCTTTAAATTACTATAGTGGTTTAGTGCATGTTATATCATTCCTTAGAAAACACTTTGTCATGCATGCTAGCTCATATGTTTTTCATTCTTTACTATCCAGAAAGTGTTGGATACTTGCCTGCCTTTTTAAACTTTTTATCATCTCATTTTTCAGTCCTCTGTCCTTGCTTAAGATGCTTTTGCAGTTCTGAAGTTTATAAAACCTCTCCACCTACCAGTCTTCTAACGTCATTTCCCTTGTACTCCCCCTTCTCAAATACCATTACCTTGCCTTTATATGTACAGATATTCATATTTAGATTTTTATTCTGAAAGGTGATTGTGAAAAGAAATGAGAAAATAGTTAGAAATAAGAAAAGTATGTAGATACATTAATGTTGTGGGAATGTTTGGTACATGTCTGTATTGTTACATGGGAAAGGGATGAGGAGAAAGGAATTTGAAAAGTTTGAGTGAGCTTAGTTGTAGATATCTATATATAGGAACACTGAGAGAGACACAGAGACTGGGAGGGAATATGTTATTTTTTATTGATAAAAGAATCTGGACACGTGCATTGTCATGTGTAAGTGGTTCTACTTAACTAGCAGCAGGAACTTACCTAAAGGATTTAGATGCACAGATATCCCTAAAGTGTTTCTAAATGTTGAATTATTATGGATATGCTAATGATAGCTTGTTATTTACAGAGAGAAGTTGTCTCAAGCATACGAGTTTGCCACGGACAAAATAGGTATGGACTACAATTCATATACACTCTGGAATGATTATGCCAACCTGCTGAAGAATGTTGAGGTTGTGGGCTCATATGCTGAGAATCAGAAGATCATGGCAGTCAGAAAGGTCATTATATAATTTCATCTTGAATTTCTAGATGCACTAGTGCACATCTTTTTAAATAGAATGGATAATGTCAGCAAAAATTTGCTTTTATAATTTGATATCTTAACACATTTAAAGGAAAAGTACTTTTCTTGTTGAATGAGTCTCATAGGTTATAGATATATGTTAAATTTTTAGTAGACTTGCTTTTTATGCATTAACCTAATCAACTGGTGGTATTGGTAAATTTGTTTTTCATGGAATAACCTATACATTTGGCATGATTTATACAATATATATGTATTATTTGGGTGGGAGACACTTCCTAATCATCTTGGATTTCATGATTTGAAAATGTTTTTGTCAACTATCCATAACAGTTTCTTTATGTGACAGGTGTACCAGCGTGGCATAGTGACCCCAATGGCCAATATCGAGCAGTTATGGAGGGACTACCTTGAATTTGAGAAGAGTATTAACCCAATTATTGCTGAGAAGATGAACATAGAGAGAGGAAGGGATTATATGAATGCACGTAGAGTTGGGAAGGAACTGGAGGCTGAGACGCGTGGTTTAAATCGCCATTTGCCCAGTGTGCCACCATCAGCACTTCCTGAAGAAACTAAACAAGTGAGGGGTTCCTTAATATTCTAATCCTGATTGCTATAACTTTGCTTTCGGAAGATCATGGTAGACCTTTACAGTAGGTCTGGCATAAGTTTTTGATTTTTAGATTTCCATTCTTGAGAGTCACCCCCACCCCATTCTACCCCATCCCTTTGCTCTGCACACTGATTTCCTGTTTCCTTTCCAATCTGTCTGTTTTTACCATTAGTGATGGACTGACTTATCATTCTTATTCTGTCAGCAGTGGTCTTACTCGAGGGTCTGTTTTGTATCTTACTCTCTCCCTTCTCATTATCATTGATCTTTTTACCAATAATCTCATTTTCTGTCATGCAGATTATTCTTCTCAGCGCTGTTCTGCTTCCTGAAGTAGCAGTCTTCCTCTTTTGCATTTCTTACTTTATTTTCCTGATTTTGAACTTGAATGAGATCCTTCAGTGGGGAAACTTTTTTTAATTCATTACCACTGAAACTCAATTTCTTCCTAACAAACCCAGTTTTATACCGCTCATTTGGTGGTCACCAGACTCACTTGCATGGTGCTACACTGGCAGTGAACAGCCTCCTTTGGTGTGATCTGTGATGTGTGATCTATCAATCTCTTTATATTCCTGATCCCCTTTCCTGTCGGGAACTCCCTTGAGGGGTAGCCACGGAAAAAGAGTCTCCATAATTGGTGAACTCTGGTATCACTTCTTAACCTTTTGCCTCACCCATAACAGGCCACTTGCAGAGGGCAGTTCTACAGCAGTGTTCTTACTGACTACTTCTACCTAATGTTTTAACCTTCCGTTTCTACCCAATGCTGCCACCTAATATTCCTATATATTACTTCTACCAAGTAGTAGGTAGGATATTAGACAGGAGCATTAGGTAGAAGTAGTAGGTAGAAACATTAGGTGGGAGCATTAAGTAGCACATAGGGCTCACTGGAGAAAAATCTAGTCATGAAGATTGGCATTTTGGTTTCATTTGTAAGGAACTTATTTGATGGTTTTGTTTTAATAAACCTTTTCAGGTTGAGATCTGGAAGAGATACATCAGATGGGAGAAAGACAACCCTTTGCGTACTGATGATCAGACTCTGGTAACCAAGCGTGTGAGGTTTGCTTATGAGCAGTGCCTATTGTGTCTCTCACATCACCCTGACATCTGGTATGAGGGAGCACTATTTCTCCAAGAATCTTCAAAACTTTTATCAGAAAAAGGGGTTAGTTCCTTAACCAGTTGTTGATTCAATTTAGAATAACAGTATTTTGTTATTAATTGGGTGTAATCAATCTTGTAAAGCTCTCCTTGAAAGGTACCATGTTAATTTTCTTGTTAGGTGCCTAGATTTTCGTAGTAGATGAAAAAAATTTAGTAAAGTAGAAGAATACCAATTGACAAGTGAAGGGATGCTTTGTAACCAGCTTTGTAAATGTCCTGTTGATATACTGAAAAACATTTTATCAGAAATTTCAGTATACACAACATCTTTCACAAATGTCTTAAGTGTTTGTGTGTAGAGGTTTGTATTCAGTCATTTGTTAGGAAAATATTATTCAAGTGATGCTTCTTCAAGTTTGGGAAATGGATTGATAGTGTTTTAGCTGATAGAAAAAATGCCTGACAGCCATTTGTCTTCAACAGGATGTAAATGCCAGCAAGATCTTCAGTGACGAAGCAGCACAGATATATGAGCGTGCAATTTCTGGACCCTTGAGAAAGAATCAGCTACTTTTTTTTGCTTACGCTGACTTTGAAGAATCACGTCTGCGGTACCAAGAGGTACACAAAATTTACCAAAGATACATCGAAATGGAGGACGTTGATCCAACCTTGGTAGGTTCTTTATTCACTTAAACTAAACATTATTTTTTTCTTTAAAGTTCCAGTTTCTGTACCAGGCAATTTATAATGGATAGAGACCTGAGTTACTAGGTGCAATGTAAAGTTTATATTGGAAGTCAAACTGCATAACAGTACAGCTTCCCTAACCATCAGCTCTTAAGAATCCACCATTTGTAATGTGAGCTCATTTGAAAGCACAGTCTTTTCATGTATAATGCCAGCTCTCTTTTGGGAAGTTAAAGCTGTCTACATTATTTAGTTTTTGAATTTCAGTGTTTTTCAGACACAATTTCTTAGTTTCATATAGTTGAACATCTTGTACATCTACCTCATTTATGGTTAGTCGACCAGTTTCTCCTGTCATTCCCATAAATCTTCTTATTTAGAACGGATGCATTTCATATATATGGTTCAGGGAGTTTGTTTTTTCTTGTCATTAGTTTGGAAAGCTGAAATTTGTTTTGGAAGATTAAGTTTATTGCTTTCTTAGATCTGAGTGAATTCCTGTTTTAAAGCAGTGTTAAAAGAGGACTTGATTCAGGTTTATGGATACATATTGGTCATTTTATTTGTTTGAGGCTTTCATATCCTCAAGAAATGTATGCTAATGGGGGTCAAATATTTGTTTGAGGCTTTCATATCTTCAAGAAGTGTATGCTAATGGATTTGACCCCAGGGTGTGTTGTATTGTTTTTCCACAAGGTAAAGACTTCATAATCAACTTTTTGCTCTTCAGAATTGTTGGAATCCACGTCAGGTAGATCATACTGTGTAGATATCAAGTATCGTTGCTGCACATTGTAAGACTGCTGGCTGGATTTCAAAGTTACATTGTACCATGGCAATGTTGCTGTTTTCCCGCCACGCATGCACGTTGTGTGGGTGAACGGCAGTACCCACTGAGGAATGATGAGCACCGGATGCAATCTGATGCTCTCATATTAGTCTATCTGGCTATTGTAATAAATGGGAGTGTCAAGAACTTTCAGTTTCAATTCATCACCCTTCGGTCCCATCACATCCACATACCTGCATGATTATTTTCATCTTCTGTATATTATACCTTCATTTTCAGATTCTTAAACATTAATAATGATTTTTTTTTTTTTTTTTTTTGGGGGGGGGGGACATTAGTGCATCTGTCTCCTCCATTTCCTTTTTTTCAAAAGGTAGTGCTGAAACTTCTCAGTTTGAGAGGCAAAGGCAATATAGCCATACATTCTGCTCATGCAGTTACTGGAAATATGAGTTACAGTGTTGAATTTCTCTTAGTCAGTATTTTATAAACTGTTTCTTACTATAGAACACAATAGCTCATGCCGAACCATCTCTGTCTGGACTTTTTTCCATAGCAAACCCCAGTCTTTCTCATTCCTTACTCATTCCGGTTTTCCACTTACTTTCATTCTTCTCTTTTATGTCTCCTAATACACCTTGCTCAGAGATTCTCTTCAGTCTTTTTACCTTGTTGATTTTTTTTTCTATGCCTATTACATTGTCACTCTAATCCATCAGCTTACCAACAATGGCTTCAAATACTTACATCATATAATTCCTTATTACTCACTTTTTTTTTTTTTCTTCTTCTTCTTCTTTACTCTTCTAAATTATTCTAAGAAATCTTTATTACCTTCATGCATATTGTTAGCCCTTTTACAGACTTATCTCAATAACATATAGTAGATTGTGGTGTAACACACCTGCAAGCAAACCTTACCGAACATCTGGCTCAATATTCTATCATTACTCTCCTTAGAAATCTAATATTTTTCTCTTTTTAGAATCTTTCTGTGATATCTCAACATTCATCTAACCATGCTTGAAAATTTTAGAGCTTTTTTTTTCTTTCATACTTGCTCACCTTTTCCTGCCTTTGTTGATTTATGTGAAACTTAAATAATAATTACCGATGTGCTTTTAAACCACATTTTTTCATTTGTGTTTCCAGGCATATCTTCAATACATGAAATTTGCTCGTCGGGCAGAGGGTATTAAGTCTACAAGAGAAGTGTTCAAGAAGGCTCGTGAAGATGTTCGTACTCGATTCCATGTCTATGTTGGTGCTGCACTGATGGAGTATTATTGCACAAAAAATAAGGATATTGCCTTTAGGATATTCGAACTTGGCCTCAAGAAATTTCCAGATAATGCTGATTATATTATGGCATATGTTGACTACTTGTCACATCTAAATGGTGAGTTATATTCTCTTCACTTTTTACTCATCTTGAAATGACTTATAATCTGTTTTGGCGAAATGCAACCCAGAATCCATAAAACATGAATTCAGACTGCTGAAAGAAGTACAGAAGTTACCGCCTTCTCATTGGTCAACCATTGAATACTTGGCAGTCATGATCTTTGATTTAAATTCACTTGATCAGTCACATAGAAGATGCATTAACCCACGGCTGTATTGATAGAGACATCTGATGATCAGTGCAGGAAACTACATCAGTTTCACACCCTTATATCACCAAGGAATGATACCGATGACCTGAGAGGTGACTGCTGCCTTCTGTTCACGATTCATTGCATGGATATTGGGTGTGATAAAGTATTTGTAAGTGGTGTTTTTAATGTTTCGCCCACTTTTAGGGAAAGATGCATGGGTTATGATCTTCCAATTTTATGCTTGTGGAAGGCACAGACTTAATATTAAAGAGGCTTAATGAGATGAAAGTGGAGTAGCTAAGTCTCTGCAGTCAACCAGTTGATTGGTTCAGAATTTATATACTTATGTGTGCTTTCAGTCTTTAAAAAAAAAAAAAAAAAGGATTTCCATTAAGAAAACGTTTTCACTTATAATGGGGATGTCATATGTCTGGAAGCATAGAACAGTCTTAAAAGTCAGATGACGTTATTTGCCACCTCAGTTACCCCATTGTTTTACCAGTGGATGGAAGGATACAACTTTTGTTCATTGTCCTTGCATAGTGATATTTTTGCTATTCTATTATGGTTGATATATCATCTCTGACAGTAACTGACCATGGGCCCTAAGAAGTTGTACCTGGAAGTAAAGGCCTCTGTGCTTGTTCACCGAGAAGGAGATATGTCTACAAATGAGATTTCAAGATGTATTGATAGGGCCAAGGTCACCTGTTTTTTTTTTTTTTTTTTTTTTTTTTTTTTTTTTTTTTTTAGCAGCTGGATGTAATTGACCTGGGGAAACCAGTAAGACAACTGATAACCTGATTTAACATGAGGTGTTGAAAAGTCCATCCCTGCCATGTTATCAGACACATTACTAGTCTTCTTGGGTTGACAAGATCTAGCTTTTTAGGGAGGAATGTCTTTATGGGAAGAGGTGTGCAGATGGTGAATTCTTGAAATCTTTCTTGTTGATACTTTACTTGCTTCCAAGCAAAATTATGTCTTTTCTTCCTGAGACAACCTCTCAGGACCCATGGTTAGTTTCAGGTATAGGAGGAATATCACTTGGAACAGAAATGGTGAAATATCACTGAACATAAGGACTGAGCAAAAGTTGCATCCCTCTACTCTCAATACCATGGGGTGACTGAGACAACAAATTGTGTCATCTTACTTCTAAGACTGTGCCAGACATGTCGCATCCCCACCATAAGCAAGTAATAGGATTTGTTCCCCAAATAAAACCAGATGCATGAAAGCTTTAATTTAAATGGAAATTATTGGATTTTTTTGCAGAGACTGTATGAAGATGTGTGAAGAGAAAGAAAATCTGTAATGAGTGATGACCCTTGTTAGTTTTACTTAGTAGAATTGTATAGAGAGAGATTATGCTTTGTTTTATTTACAATGAAGCTATGGTATACAATCAGACTCCTCCATATCAAACACAATGACCACAATTGAACAAGATTTATATGTTGGTAATTTTCTCCTTTTTGTGCTGCAGAGGATAACAACACAAGAGTTTTGTTTGAGCGAGTTTTGACTTCTGGACAACTGAAGAATGAAGATACAGTAGGGCTTTGGAACCGTTTTTTGGAGTTTGAGTGCAATGTAGGAGATCTAGCATCAATTGTCAAGGTGGAGAAAAGACGAGCTCATGTACTACAAAAGGTGAGATATTTGGATGAGAACGATTTAGACACTACAGTTTCACTCTTTACTACGTATCATTAAAGATGATGTATCTTTATATCTCTACCCCTTTTACTTATGCAGATTCAATTGGTATTACACTGTAAGATCTTTGCTTTTTGTGATTAGAATCATTAGACACTACTTTTTAACATTTACAGCAGTGACAGTTGAAAATTTCTAAGGTTTCCTTCTCTTCCAAACTAAAAGACATCTACTAAATTATTCTAATCTTGTGTTCTTTTCTTTGGAACTGAGAGTGACACGTGCCTTTGACCTATGTTAGAAATGAACTATTTTTTTTACTTAATTATATCTATGCCTGTGTTGAGGCAGTGTCAAAAACAAACAAATAACATCCTTTGCTTTGTTAGATCGATGATGTTTTCATATTTGAGTACTACTAAAGTCTCACCACTAGATATGGTTTTAATTTTAAGAGGGTGTGGTTTTTAAACTATGACAGAAGTAATCTTGAATATGTATAGTTGTATTTTTAAGTTGTCAAATTGAAATTATGATTGCCATCATTCATTCTTAATTGTATACATGATTTATGACTTCTTTCCATGCAAAGGCTTCTAAGGACTGAATGCTCTTTTTTTCCAGTTGCAAGAATTTGAAGGAAAGGATACAGCCCAGCTTGTTGACCGATACAAATTTATGGACCTTTACCCCTGTACTCCTGCTGAGCTGAAGTGAGTATATAATTGAGCTGTATCTTAGAATTCATTAGGATAGGTTAAAAGTATAAGAATTAAGTTTTGGTCTATCATTCTCTAATCATCTACATCCTTTTGATGAAAAAGGAACACTTACCAGCAAATGTGTGGAGCTATGCCATGACCTAAGGTTAAAAGATAGTTTCACTAGACACACGGCTTAGTTGGAATTTGATGTTATATGGGAAAGTTCTTAATTATTTACTGCCTTTAAAGTGAAAAGACGAAATTTTGCCTGAGAAATGACTAAGGGAAACAACTTATGTCACCATCATATAATTGTAATGACTCCATGATTATATGAAACATGGCCATTTTTTTCATGCTTGTTCACTGTTTCCTGCAATTGTAAGGTTTTATCAGGAATAGATGAAGAAAACAGCACTCATTTGCTCACATTAAATCTCTAGCTGTCATATATAATGCACTGAAACATATGGTCATATGGATAAGATAAGAATTGATCAAACTTCAAAACACTTTACTGCTTCAGTTTTACAGGTAGCTAGAGTGGGGTACTGAAGGCTGCAGGTACAGAAAATATTGAAAGCAAGAGAAATTGTTGGAGATTCAAGGAGAGAATTTGATCTAATAAAAATGATGAGTTCTTTTAGAGGATAAAGTAACATGCTTTTCATCAATTAGGGTTTGTTTTTAACAGTTGAATGCTTGAGGTAGTTGAGGTAAATTTCTTTGTAGGTGAAAATGAAGCTTTAAGGTATAGAACAAGGTAAAAGATGAGGAAGAAGATTGTCATCATGCAAGAAGTACATAACATTGTAAAAGATGGATTGCTAATATTCTATTAAAAGATATGTAGGTAATACCTCTAAGTACTTTACATAGCTTTTGTCATGACCTGATGTATAACTTATGATAGAAGTTATTGATTACATATCGTTCTGTGTTAATTGTGTGTAGCACTTAACAAATCTTAACTTGCAGAGCTATTGGTTACCGAGACATCTCCACTCATGCTATGATTATCAACCCCAACATTCCTCGGGGCTTGTCCATACATGAAGCCCAAGAGCCAACCTATGCACGACCAGATTTCTCTCAAATGATCCCCTTTAAGCCCAAGGCTAAATATGTCCCGGGCGAACACCCTATCAAAGGTAATATTAGCAATTTTATTTGATAGCAGCTGACTGTAACTCATTTACTCCCCAATTTTGTTCATTCTCTATTCCTTAGGTTATGTTGCCACACCTTCCATATTTCCATCTTGTATCTCAGATATCATCTCTTAAAGTGTGTGGGACAGATCCTCAGGTGATAACTTTGAGATAGTGTTTTATTGCTCTTAAGCAGTGATTGCCATTTTGTTGGCTACTGACTGTTTACACTCAATTTTGCTTATTTTAATTCTTCAGTCATTTCATTTCATGTCAGTAGTATTACATGTGGTTTCATTAAGTGCCTCATGTGCTTTTATCTGATTTACATTAAAAAGAAGCTGTTTTCTTCTCTCGTTTCAGGAGGAGCTTTCCCACCTCCTCCTGCTGTGGCAAATTTGCTATCTCTTCTACCACCACCAAATTGTTTCCGTGGCCCCTTTGTAAAACTGGAGGCTCTGGTGGATCTCTTCATGAGGCTCAACCTCCCTGAGCAGGGTAAGTTAGTTCAGCTTAATTTTGTAGATATGGCTGTCTGTTTCAGTCCAGTTGATCAGTTATTATATTATTTATTATTATTATTATCCCAGGGGATAGGGGAGAAAGAATACTTCCCACGTATTCCCTGCGTGTCGTAAGAGGCGACTAAAAGGGG
>JAYMFT010113072.1:0-13460 GCA_038088735.1 Panulirus argus
TCTATATATATATATATATATATATATATATATATATATATATATATACATATATATATATATATATATATACACACAAGAAACAAACTTCAAAAATTGTGGGTTTGAGAGGAAACTATAAGCTGGGATTTTTTTCAAACAGATGTATAGAAGAAAGTATGGAAAATTTTTGGCAGATTATTTTTTTGTTGCATAAAGTATACTCGTCCACTTTCAGTTGCTCTTGAAATTTGTTCAAGCTATTTGAAAGGTTCTGGTGTTTTATCTGAATCAGCATGTTTGGAGTCTTTAGTCTTTTTCATTACCTGAAAATATAGCCAATAACACTGTTGCATGTGAAAAGAGGAGACTTTTTAGCTGTTGAACTTGTCACTAATGAATCTAGCCATGTGTGGAGTAGATTGTTGAGATCCTTTTTTCAAAGGAAATCAGCATCTTTTTCATCTCGGCGTAAATGGATGTTGTCAAAGGTGCCGAATCTTTTGCTGTCTGTTAGCTTCATGTATAGTAAAGCTTTGCTGTGTATTCTTATATTGAAAACACTATTCTGTTTAGCTTTGAGATTAAGAAGAGTCAGTGAAATTCTTTCATTGTTTATTGGGCATAAGTCTACTGATTTTTTAAGACTTTTATTCCATGTGAAGGTGTATTCAATCCTAAAGTTTACTGCTTAGAATAAGATCACTAGAATTAGCAATATGCCTGTTGGAATACAGTCCTTTGCTATTTCTCCTTAGGAACATCATCCTCTATGGTAGGTTGGATCAAGAAGTTGTTCTTTGCAACCAGTGCTGTCTGCAAGATTACATGTTGGAAGGATATTGACTTGTACCATTAGTTGTTTAAGGAATCTCTTCTTTGATGAGATTTTAAAATGGGGTCTTTCATATTCAGTAAACAACTTTGATTGGCAGTTTTATATATGGTTGGCCCTTATTGCATGGCTTTGGATAAACAGCCATCAGAAGAGAATGGTTTTGAACATATTCAGTTGTTATAGGTAAGCCCGTTCCCCTTTGTTTTAACAGTTTTCCTCAGATTTTCTATAAGTCCCTTTTCATTCATTTGGCATACACTTCGATGCTTATATGGCTTTGACTTTTAGTAAAAATGTAGGGAAAAACTAGGTAAAAAAGTAAAATTTGCTATATTCACAACAAATAAACCCCATAGTTGCCAAAAATTCATCCATTTCTTTAGTAGGATGGAAATTGCTGGCTGCAATTTGGGAAAATGTGTTATTTTTCGGTAGGAAGGTTTTACTAGCAATATGGGTGGTATGAAGTGGTAAAATGGTAGGGATAAGTGGTTATACCACTGAACAATGCCATTCTGTTGTAACAAGGATTTGATATTGTTAGAGTGTCTTGTTGATGTAAGTTTCAAGTCCAAAGGTCAATGGCCAACTGGTCATTCATCACCAAACCCTCCACAGAGGCAAGCAGATGAGGGCCTGGAGAGATTAAATCTGCTCATATGTTTGTAAATTGAAAATAAGATTATCCTTTGTCTTCAATATTTCTGCTGTTTTTTCTATCTTCAGTATTGTATCTCATTTTTAACCAATTGATAACTACTTTTCTCTTTCCCTCTCCATTCCTATGCAAGACATTACTGTATTATTTTCAATCTTTGATACCATCAACTTTCTGAGATACCCTGTGATTCATATGTTGAGTTCCAGTGTGCTCTTTCCTTTTGATGGCAAATAAAAAAGTTAGTAAATAGTACATGTGTATATCTCATTAGAAGGTTGGGATGATTGGAAATAGTTAGAACATTTCAGAATATGTTTAGTTACTCATCATAGGAACCTACTTGTGTTTGCTAATTTATAGCAGCACCTGGAGCAGTGAGGATGATTATAAACCATCTTGTAAGATAAGCAGAATGAAAGGATGAAGTGTGAGGAAAGGTGATAAGAACTAACTTTATTTGAAGGTAACATGGATTCAGTTTAATTTTGTCTCCTCCTCTCCATTCCTATGCATCACATTACTGTATTATTTTCAATATTTGATACCATCAACTTTCTGAAGTACTCTGTCATTCAAATCTTGTTCCAATGTGCTCTTTTCTTTTGATGGCAAGTAAAAGAGCAAATAAATAGTGCATGAGTAGATTTAATTAGAAAGTTGGGGTGACTGGAAATAATTTGAACATTTTGGAATGTATGTATTTACTCATCATAAGAACCTACTTGTGTTTGCTAATTTATAGCAGCACCTGGAGCAGTGAAGATGGTTATAAACCACCAAGGAAAATAAACAGGATGAAAGCACAAAGTGTAAGGAAAGGTAATATGAGCTAACTTTAGAAGAAGGTAACATGGATTCAGTTTAAATCGCTTTCAAAAGAGTAGTTTTCAAGAGATAAAGGATTAAAGGATTCTAGGAGGAGGTTGTGAAAATGAAGCAAATGAATTCATGTAGACTACATATGTTTTGTTGCTATCTTTTAGTATCATAGACAGCCTTTCCTGGATGATGCGAATTGTGATATATGCAGGTTCTTCCCCAGACATTTCAATTACCAACATTCTGCTTCTAGTATCTGAAAAGTAGGTTTTGCTGTTGATGACAAGATCTGGGTCTTGGTTGGATTAGGAAATCAGTAACTACGTGGTTGCACTTATAATGAATGCAGATATGATAAAGAGAAAAGTTGCATCAGCAAGTTCATAGACAAAAGTGACAGAATTATTAATGATGAGGGAGAAAACAAGAGAGAGTTATAAGTAACAAGAAATGGATAGCAGGTAAATATAAGATAGCAGTCTTTGAAGGATATTATGGAATGTGGGAATTTATGGCAAACTTCTGCGCTATGTGGTGCATTATATTAGTGTTGCTGAAGAAAAGAATCATCGTCAGGTGAGAGGACAAAGACTTGACTGTCTCATGGTCAAGCAAGTCTACTACAAGTCCTCTGATATTTCCTACCAGCATTTTTTGTGCCACATGAAATCCAGTATATTTGATCTGTATATACCATGAAAATGGGAAATTTTTTTGTTTTAGTCTTGATGGTAGTGGTATTAACTTTACTATGTTCCCTGCAACAATTATTATACATTCCTGGAAATAAATGGACCTAATGTCAAGACCAGAAAATGTGGCTTTACTTGCATCTTTTTTGTTCAAGTAATACTGGTACCTCCTGCAGTTTTTTTAGAGATGTTGATGTTATGTGTTGTATGTGTTGCTTAGTATCTAAATTAACAAATGCCAGAGGTTTCTGGATGGAAACCTTCAGATTAACAAAGGACATATGCTTATTCTTTTTTTGGAAATAAAAGTATTGAAGATATGAAATACATAGTAAGATTGAAAAGGCCTTGATCGATCAATTTACTTTATCCTATGCATGCCTTTACCTCCAGAATGTTCAGGCCCTGATACCCCAAGACCTTCCTCATTCTATCCTACCAACTTCTCAGCCTCCCCCTCCTTGTGTCCTCTGCTTCAGACGTGCATATCCTCATAATCAGTCAGTATTTGAACCATTTCAGCACACCTTGGTCAGCTGTCTGTTAGATTGCACAAACTACCACACCCCTCTCTTCCACTGTCATTCCTTACATAATCAACCTGCCTCACACTACATGATTGTCATTAGGCTTTTCATTTTTTATACATACAATCTCTTCCTTTCTTTTGCTTTCACAACCCAAGACTTGCATACGTACAACATTACTGATACTGCTGTACCTTAAAACATAGCCATGTTTACTGAGACAGACACTGACATCTCCTTTCATATGCTGCTTGTTGTACTCAGGACCTCGGTCCCTGGTTCCATATTGTGACTCTCTTCAGCCCACATGTTTCCATCCACTGCAATGTCCATTTCCATCTACTTAAAGCCCTCCACCCTCCAGGTCCTCCCTTATTGTCACACCATCCTATCTCATCCCTCTCTTGCACCTCATTACCTTACTTTTGTTTACTTTTACTCTCGGCTTTCTTTTTTTCATACATATTCCCAAACTCTTAAAGTAGTCTCTGGAGTTTCACCAGAACTATGTCATCTGCAAATAGCAACCAATCCACTTCCCATGCCTCCCGTTCCCAGTAATCCATGGCCCTGCCTCTTGCTTTGCCTTGATTTAATACAAACTTTTATTACAAAGTGGGCAGTTATATCCTAAAGTAGTTTGTTCCATGATAAAGTGATTCAAAACCACCATCATAACTTCAGCGAACATAAGATCTAAGGTTATACAGAAATAATCCTGTTGTAGTATTTGTGTCAGATCTACAGGGCTGAAGTAAAGAAGGTGGTTTTAAGCAGTTTGTCTTTGGACAATAGCTTTAGGATGTATTTGACCACCTTGTAATGAAATTTATATATTTAATCAAGGCTGAATAAGCATACAGCAATAAAGGGCTCCCAGAGGGAATGTTTTATTTTACCAATACAACTTGTTCAGAGAGAAGTTAAAAGTTAGGCAGATGAATGAAAAAGTATTGATCTATTTCTTGTTTCATGAATTGTTGAGTAATTAATATGTACTTTTGAACAGGTGTACGTATGCTAGATGGGGATGTTACAGATGCTGTAGAAGCTAGATCTTTAGCTCTTAATCCTCAGCACATAGACATCTACTCTGCTTCATGGGGACCCGATGATGATGGGAAGACTGTCGATGGGCCTGGACAGTTAGCAACACGAGCATTCGTAGAAGGAATTAGAAATGTAAGACACCCATCCATGTGCTTGCACAGTTTAAACAATGCTTAGACAGTTTCTGTGACTGAAGCATATTTGTTGATAAGTCAGACACATTGTGAAAATGAAAGTTCAGTCCAAGCTAGACTGCTGTCTGTAGTTATTATGCTTTTACACTGTTTATAGTTTTCTAATGTGTTTAGTTGCATTCTATGTTAAGAACAGGTTACATATGATAGTTTTTAACCTAGTTTAGAATTTTACCTTCATAAGGTAATTCCTAGGTAACTTTTAACACCAGACATAGTCTTTGATCATGATTTTGAGTACCTCCCATTACTTTTGAAGATATAAGATAGCAAATTACTTAGCTGATCGTATAGTGACTAAAGGTTGTAAGTAATAATTGTTTTATTAATATAATTTAAGAGGGAAATTAATATATCCTTGGTGCAATGCTTTTCATCCAGGATATCCTGAAACCCAATAGTTCTGCAAGCATCCTTCAACAGTTAAGCAAAATTTTGTAATGATTTTAGAACATAAATCTTATGCAAGTCCCGTAGTTCATAATTTATAAATGGAAATCTTTTACCATGAGCTTGGCTAATGTTTGCCATATATTTCCATGTGAATTTATTAATTTTTGCTAAAGAAAGAAGGGGAAAGAATGGATGAAGATTGAAATTCCAAAAAATGTTATATGTTTCTTATAGGGTTCCTCAACCAAGGAAAGGTTGAAACATGCTGCCTTAGTGATACATCTCTACATCATTTTGTTTTTCATTGTGTAAACTGAATATGATCTTTTTGTACAGTGAGAAAAGGATAACCATTTTCCACACTTCCTTAGTATTTCATAATGACTCAATTTGCACCATTACTTCATAATTTTGATGTTTATTTTCAGGGTCGTGGTGGCAAGGGATCTATATTTGTATGGGCATCAGGTAATGGAGGACGGGACCAAGACAACTGTAACTGTGATGGTTACACAAACTCCATATGGACACTCAGTATTTCATCAGCCACAGGTAGCTTAAGACCTTAAAGAAGTATTTTTACACCTCATTTTAGTATTAAGCCTTGCTCTTGATAAAGATTTCATTATAACTGGTTCATTGACCTTGATATATAGACTGAAACTGATAATGTCACGATGTTTATTTGAGTGAAAACAGTTTCTAATATTGATCAGTTAAATTCAAGAAACATTTCACTTATTATTACATTTCCATAAGAATAGTAAATTTCTTCACAAATGTAATTTTTGCACATGTATGACAAATTACTTCAAGATGATATACTGCATAAGAATGTTTTCTTTATTCAAAAAACGATGGTCAGGGATAGACTTTGTGCTTTTTATGAATGAAATGATATGTTATGAAGATACGCGAAAGCAAAATCATTCAGGAGAGATTGGGGAGAAAATAAAAGGAAAATTAGGGGATAATTTTCTCATACTGTTAACGTAATTGCCTTCCCTGCCTGAGGTTAGGAATAAGCAAACAAAGGGCTCATTTGGCTACATTCACACTGTAGCTTTTGTGTAATGTACTTTGAACGTAATCCTGCTATCCCCAGAGCCCTGCAGACAAATCTATAGCTTACCTTGACTGCTTTATTTGCGCTGGTTATATGTAGATGAAAGGAAATCGATGTTAGAAAGAAGAAAATGTAGGAGATGGGACAGAACTTTGAGGGACACTGCTCTTGATAGAGAAAGTGGGAGAGACTGATCCATCAACTGCCACAGATATGGATTGGCCAAAGAGGAGGCTATTTATGAGGTAACAAAGTGAGGGAAGGAACCCAAAAAAAGGGAATCTTGAAAACGGACCCCAATGCCACATCCAAACAGGTTGTGATATTTCAAGGACAGCTACACAGGAATCACCAAAATCTTTCAGGGATGATGGCCAAACATTAGTAAGATAGGAAAGGATATCACAAGCAGATCTCCCCTTATGGATGCAATACTGATAATCTGATGATATTGTGAGGCTGCTTGTGATTATAATGAACATCAGTTTTGCTCTCTTTAACTGTTTTGTGACTTGTGATGATCATTTAGATGGTAAGACATGGGTTATTTACCCCATAAAGTAAATATTCCTCACACATTGTGAGTAAGGTAATTTGCATTACGTATCTGACATAAAATTATAACTTTACAGAAAAGGGTCGTGTTCCATGGTACTCAGAGGCCTGTAGTTCCACCCTTGCAACTACATACAGCTCAGGATCACTGGGTGAACGCCAGATCATAACCACTGACCTTCATCATTCCTGTACTTCGTCACACACAGGCACATCAGCATCTGCCCCTTTAGCTGCTGGAATTTGTGCTCTAGCACTTCAGGTAATTACATATGTATTTACTCATGCTTTATTTTATTATGAAGAAAAAAAAATTATCTAGAGGTAACTTTTTTAGATTAGCCGCAAAAGATTGCCCATTTAGGTAAATGCGTGATATCTCACTGATGGCATGATATTTTTCTTGGGCTGAAATAGCATGACATTTAGCTAGGTTCTGCATTTCATATTATCAGAGAGATACTTAGTATTTGACATAATTACCATATGATGTATCTTTCATTATTTCTCATCATTTTTACTCTTTTCTTCATATTTTCTGTTTTTGCATGGTGGTATGTTTGAACATTTTAAAGTCCAAGTGAAGTTATCAGTATACTCTATGTACACTGCATATGTATAGACTCAGGTGCGTGATTACTTATTGTTGCTCATACACCTCGTTCTTGTATATCACAATTTTATATTTCGTAGTTTTGATTTATTGATATATGGGTTTATGACCAAAGTATTTGAGTTTCACTGCATGTTTTGCTTTATTACAATATTAGGTCGAGAAAATACTAAAAATTGATTCTTGGAATAATTTATTTCTGTTTTAACATCAAGTTCATTGAGTTGCATAATTGTGTGATGGTTGTATTAGTATTAGTTTCTCATATTTTTAGGTCAAATTAAATTGAGAAATGTGGATTATTTTTCATATTTTTTGCAACAGTACATTTATGATTAGGTGAGAATGAAGGTTTATAGGGGTTTTAGGGAAAGAAATGAAGGAGGTGGGAAGAGCATTGTGAAAGTGAGTGTGCTTGGAAAAGAGTCATATGAGAAGAGATGCCATAAGAGATTTAGTGTAGAATGGTTGGATTGAAATTAAAAGACGGGAGTAGATGAGGAATTGTATGTGTTTAGGGAAGAACTGTTTACATTTGCAAGAGAAATGTGTGTCGTAAAAAGGTGGGAAGTGGACAGGTGAGAAAGGATAGTAAGTGGTGGGATGAGGAAAGAGAGGTGTATGGGCTTTACGTGGAGGGAAGAAGTGTAAGTGATTGGTAGATTGTTTAGGAGACTGCAGCAGGTCAAGAGGAAGGTTTAGGGATTAAAAAAAGTGGCAATACAGGGTTGAGGTGAGCACTGAGGTTATCGCCAAACTTCTGGGAGAATTTAAAAATGTTTCAGAAGGAATTTAAGAGTGTGCGTAAAACAAGAGAACAAATGTGGAGATGAGTGAAGAGGGCAAATGAGCAAGTGGTGACAGGCAGAAATGATGTGAAAAGGAGATGGAGTGAATATTTTGAAGGGATGTTAAATGAGTGTGCTGATAGGATGGCAAATGTGGGATGCTTTGGACATGGAGGTATGCAGAGTGAGAGAGTCATAATTGTTAGGTGAAAAGAGAAGTGGTGTGGCAGAATGGCTGGAATGAATGAGATAGCTGTTAAGTTTCATAAGAAAGAAGGTGATTGTGTTGTTGATTGGATAGTTAGGATTTCAGTGTATGTATAGCTCAAGGTGAGGTGCCTAAGGATTTGTGGAATACCTGCATTGTGCCACTGTATAAAGCCAAGGGGTACAAAGTTGAATATTCAAATTACAGAAGTATAAATTTGTTAAGTGTAGCTAGTAAGTTGTAATGTTGAGTGGTGACTGAGTTGCGGTGTCATACACAGAGCCTCAGATCGAGGAGGAAAAATTTGACTTTAGGAATGATCGAGGATGTGTGCCTTGAAGAGTATGTGCAAGAGATACTTAGAAAAACAGAAGGACCTGTAAGTGGATCTGGAGAAAGCATATAGAAGGGGTGATAAAGATACTCTGTGGAAGGTGTTGCAAATATATGGCATGGAAGAAAAGCTGCTTCAAGTGGTGAAGAGTTTTATCAGTACAGTAAGTCATGTGTACAAGCAGGAAGGGAGGAGGGTGTGTGGTTCCTTGTGAGGATGGGTCTGTGATAGGAGTGTAAACATGGCTGTTTGATTTGTTTATGAATGGAGTGGTGAGAGAGGTGAATCCAAGGATCTTGGAGAGAGGAGTAGGTATTCAATCTGTTGGGGGTAGGGGAGCTTGGCAAGTGAGTCATTTGTTGTTTACTGATTAATTTTTGCTGGTTTGAGTGATAAACTGCAAAGACTGGTTTATGAGTCTGGAGGAGTGTTGGAAAGGAGAAAGTTGAGGTTATATGCAAATAAAAGCAAGGGAAGTAGTTTTAACAGTAAAAAGATGTAGGTTATATGGATTGTAAGTTTGAATGAAGAGAACTTGGATGATGCGGAGTGTTTTAGATACATGGGAGTGGATATGGCAGTGAATGGAACCATGGAAGCTGAAGGGATGGCATGCTGTAAATGGGCTGAACCAGGGCATGTGAAGCAGTTGGGAAAACCATTGAAAGGTCTATGGGGCCTGGTTGTGGATAAGAGGCTGTGGTTTTGAGTATTATAGATGACAACTTGAAAGTGAATGTGAATGAATGAAGTCATTTTTCTCAGCTTTTTCTGGAGCCACCTTGTATGTGTATGAAGACAAGCAATCTCTTATAAGAGACTGAGAAGTCATGTTGTATATTGAAGTAAATGGCTGTTCCTTTATGCAATTTTGTGTATATTGTGTATATAGAGAAAAAAGTAATTTTTTCTTGGTTTTAAGGTAAATCGGGACATGACTTGGCGTGATATGCAGCATATTGTTGTACGAACAGCACGGCCTGAAAACTTGGAAGCTCCAGATTGGCACATCAATGGTGTGGGGCGTCATGTTTCACATAGGTAAGAAGAAAGGAAAGATCTTTGTGTCTGTATATCTGATTCTTTGTTTTACTTTGGAACTTCCTTGTATGGAATGGCCATGGTATAAGAGTCTCAAAGTTTCTTTATTATAATATAAAAGATTATTGTAATACTAATGTAGTTTTTATTACTGTTAAGAATGCCTTATCTAATTTCATATTCTTCTAGAAGTAGCATGGTGTTATGTAATGTTTAATGTTTGTCCTTATTTTAATTCCTTTGTTTGTTAAAGTTAGGTACGGGTTTACAGGGAGTGCCTGACTTACAAGTGGCCAACTTACAAACACTTGTCCTGTCAAACGAGCTTCAAAAAACAATATGTAGCATACAAACAATTACTAATACTTTTGAACTGCAGAACTGCATCTTTTTTCTTTGTGTTTCTAAACATGATGTTCTGTTAACCATATGTATTTCAAAATACAATATCTAAGACATTATTTAACTCAGGTATGGGTATTAAATCTAATTTTATGCATTTCTTTATATATTCTGACTTATGAACAGATCAACTTACAAAGATTATCCAGGAACCTAACCATTTTTTAACCTCGAAATCCCATGTATTGTAATCTGTACATAATGGTTTTTGTTTTGTAGCATTATCTTCATGGTTCTCTTGCATGCATATACAGTATAGGGAAGAATATTTCATATTGTGAGTATCTGGGAAGATGGAAAGAAGGATGTGCAATTCTGCTATCACTAAGAGTGTGGGAGGATGTTACAGAGCATGAATGAAACAGATCAAGAATAATGTGGATGGAAGGTAGGATTGGAATTGTGAAGCCTGAATGGGTATGTTTATATACACCTATGAATAAGAAGACTGTATGAGATAAGGATGAAATTAAGCATTTCTGGAGAAATTTGAATGACTATATAAAGTTTTGAGAGTGAGGGAAACATGGTCATAGTGGGTGATATAAATGCAAAAGTGGGATGAAATTAGCGAGATAACTAGTAAATAGGGAGTGCCTGGAGTGAATGAGAATGGATGTTATATTGTGGATGTCTGTGCTGAGATGGCTTTATTCCTTTCAAACACATTTTTTCAGAACAAGATGATCTACAGATATACATAGATGAGAAATGATGGAAAAGAAGAGGAAAAGGCTTTGATTGACTGTATGGCAGTGGATGAAAGATTGAGAAAGGCCATGCTAAATGTAAGAGTTGTGAGAGGATTCTTTGAAGCCTCTGACCATTTTGCAGTTCTTGTGGAGATGAAGATCAGGGAGAAGAGGAGGTATGGTGTAAGGAAGAATAGAGAGGTAACAGTGTTGGCAAGCAAGATGATAAATCAGAAAGATCCAGGGAGGAGTATGAAAGGAAGGTAAGTGAAAGTTTAGATGGAAGTGCAGTGAATGTAGAGATGCAGTCATGTGTGAATGAGGTGTTTAAAATGTTTAGAGAAATAATATCAAAGGTTGTAGAATTATTAATTGGATACAGGGTTGTGATATATAGAAATTAAAAGGGCAGTGCATGGTAGATGGAAGAGATTAGAAATGCTGTAGAAGAGAATAAAAAGGCATGCGTTAGATTCCTCGAAAGGAATGTAAAAGTGGAAGTTCAGCAGAGGAGGAGAAGGGAAGAATATGATATATGTAAGCAGAATGTTAAGAACTGGTAGGGTGAATGAAGATTTGGCAGAAAGTTGAGTGAAAAGTTTAGGGAAACTTAGCAATTGTACTGGAAGGAGATCAAAAAGAAAAGAAGTGGATGTAAGAGTGGATATGTTAATGCGAGAGGTAAGGAAGGGAAGTTGCTGAATCAAAAGGAGGAAGTGAAAGGAAGATGGAAAGAGTAGTCTGAAGACCTGATGAATATAGGAAAAGGGTCGGCAGCAGTTGTTAATGCATGGGTATGGAGGAAGGAAGGACAAGGATACAAGTGCAAGGGCATGTAGCATAAAGGGAGGTAAGAAAGGCAATAATGAGGCTGTAGGTAGAAAGGCACCTGGAGTGGATGAGATTACAACTAAAATGCTGAAGTAGGATGGAGAAAGTGTGCTGAGAGTGGATGTATCTGATATGTAATTCAGCATGGAAACAGAAGGTTGTGCCTGAGGATTGGGTGAAAGCTATTATTGTTTCTTTATTCAAAGAAAAAGGTGATAAGGATGTATGTACTAGTTAAGTGAAATAAGTCAGTTAAGTATATCAGGAAAAGTATATGCAAGAATGTTGATGGATAGAATGATGGAAGTGACTGAATGCAGAATAAGTGAGGAGCAAGGGGGCTTTAGGAAAGGTAGGGATTGTGTGGATCAGAATTTTGTGGTAAAGCTGACTTTGGAAAAGTATTAAGCAAAAGGTAAGAATTTGTATGCGGCTTTATTGAGTTTGGAGAAAGCTTATGATAGAGTCGTGTGGAATACTGTATAGAATGTGTTACAGATATGTGGGGTAGGGGAACAACTGTTGGATAGTGTGAAAGCCTTTTATAGAGGAGCAAATGCATGTGTGAGAGTGCATGGAGAGTTTAGCAAAAGTTTTGGTAAACCTGTAGATGTGAGGCAGGACAATGTAATGTCACCATGGCTTTTTAATGTATATATGGATGGAGTGATAATAGAAATGAAAGCAAAAACTAGGAAAGTGGGGGTGCAGAGATGGAGTGTGGTGGTGAGATATGGTGGCTAGTGGCAAGCCTGTTTGCGGAGAATATGGTGTTGTTTGCTGAGAGTGAAGAGGAGTTGCATAAGGTTGGAAGTTGTTACGTTATATGTTTTAGCATAGGCAATTGAAGATGGATGCAAGTAAAAGTAAAGTAATGATGTTTGAAAGGAAGGAGAGTGAAAGTATAGATTTTGTAAATCCATATAAAATGAAAGAGGAAAGAGTGCTGAACTGTGCTTTGGATATGGGAGGAGAAAGACTGGAAGAAGTGAGAAAATATAAGTATTTAGGGGCTGTCCTGGGTAATTTTCTTGATATAGGTGAGAGAAGGGAGAAAGTAGTACAGGGTAGAAGAGTCTTTGGGTCTCTTAATAGAATAATGAAGGGTAGAAGTGTAACTATGGAAAAGAAGAGAGGATTAAGGGACAGTATAGTCCTTCCAATGCTGACCTGTCCCTCCAGAACATGGACATGGAATGAGCCACAGAGGTCAAGAATCCAGGCTGTTGAAATGAGCTATTTGAGAGGAGCATCTGGTATGACTAGATGGAATGAAGAAAGAAATGAAGAGATGAATGAGAGATATGGTATGGCAGGGAATGAATTGTGGAGTGGTAGAGTGGATGAGACGTAATACTTGGAGGTGGTTTGGGCATGTGGAAAGAATGCAAGACTGAAAGTTAATAAGGAGAGTATATGATAGTATAGTTAAAGGGGTTGGTGTGAGAGGATGACTGCCTGTGTCATGGGTAAATAGAGTGGAAGAATACTGGAGGGAGAGAAATGGTGGAAGAATGCATGAAATGTTTTGTCTCATGTTAGCTCAGATAAAATGGGCAGCTGAGGCCCTTTTCAAGGCTAACCCATTGATGCTCTCTCTCTCTCTCTCTCTTTCTCTCTCTCTCTCTCTCTCTCTCTCTCTCTCTCTCTATTTTTTTTTTTTCATACATATTCGCCTTTTCCCGCATTAGCGAGGTAGTGTTAAGAACAGAGGACTAAGCTTTAGAGGGAAAATCCTCACTTAGCCCCTTCTCTGTTCCTTTTTTGGAAAAGCAGA
>JAYMFT010113083.1:0-27628 GCA_038088735.1 Panulirus argus
TGTGAGTTAATAATAAGAGATAAGAATATATATATATATATATATATATATATATATATATATATATATATATATGAAAGATGTGATAGGTTTGTTTACGAGTCTCAGGCCAGCTGATGCTGCAACAGCTGATCTCAGCAGCATTACCTCGAGGGAGGATATGGAGATCGCACGTCCTCCTGAACAGACACCTACTCGGGAAGATGGAGATGAAAAGCCATTTCCTAAAGGTAGGAAGAATATATCCTATAGTGTGACAATACTATCAAGATTTCTCTGTTATATATAAGAGGTATTGGTGTTTTCTCCGGATGGCTATGGATTGCTGTGGTCTATAGTTTCCCCAAGTTAAAGTTGCAGGTGCAGTGGCATTATTTGGTATAGACTATTTTCTTACCGCCTAGCAATAGTCTGCTCTGGGGTCGTCAGCCACAATTCAATAACATGTAAATTTATGACAATATTGGTGCTGGGAATGTCAGCGGTTCATCTTTGGTGGGAGATTGTAATCAAGTCAAGGATGCGCGTTTATTTGGGAAAATCGTGAACTGATTTGTATATATACAAGCCTTAGGTATAAAATGAAATAATTGCCGTGACAGTATAAAGTTAAGCCTGTGAAGCATATATTTTTCCTATAAGGTTAACAAGGCAATAGAGGGGAGAGCAACGAAGATGAGGGAAAGCGTTGAGTAAATGTGTGGTAAACTTGTAGAAAATCATAGCTACTTTCTCTTAGTAATTAATATTGTCGTAGTTTTTGATTGTCGTAGGTTTTTTTTTTTTTTGATATATTAACGTTTGCAGCTGAGGGTTCCACATTGTCCCGATGTGTTCATCATGAAGTGCTGGCCTTTATCTATATTCGCTACAAAATGTATTTAATAACCACAACAATAAATGTGTATTAGAGCATGTAATATATGTTAATTTTGGCTATTTAGGAGGTAAGATGATACTTCCTAGGATAAATTTCTACATTAAAATCTACTTTTTCCACCAACATATCCAGGCATTGGTAAAACTGTACTTTAAGGACACCACAATCAGTGGATTCAGTATTTACATTCAAGGTGCGTTTAGATCAGTGCTTCTGCATATGGAGCAATATTACGTATTTTCTTATCATAAATAAGTCAATAGTGAGGTCTCTAAAGCTTCAGAAAAAGGTGGTGCTGAAAAAGCGAATCTGTGAAAGGTTTCTAGGATTCAACAGAACCCATGAAAACCTTTCAAAACTTACCATGCAATATTTGTTATATTTTTTGTTATTTGAGAAATGTGAATAATGTTATATGCAATTCCTCAGCATTTTTTTTTAGTTTTGTGGAAACAATAGTAGATTAAACCTGTAAATGTGCCGCCATCATAAATAGTTGTACCCTAATGGACATAAGAATCACATTGTTTTAGTTTAGGCTATACCTTGAAATATATGGTTCGTCTGGACTGCCTTGGAAGTTAGATAAGGTTTTATTGGGTTCTGTTCATTTCTGTAATTGTTTCAGCTGGATTTACGTTAATTAACCCATGTCGAACTCTGGATATAGAGTGGTTATGTTCTGCTGTGGCAATGTAATGCCTAGAAAATAGAATGAAGTTGTAGTGTTATTACTATTATCATATTCTTGTTATATTTACTATTACTATTATTTTGCAGCCACAGGAACCCTATTACCGGGCTCCTGGACTAAAAAGTTCTGACAAGATTTTACTCCTTTTCTTCATTGACAGCGATACCACTCTACCAAAGGTGCCTTTCCTCTCACAGCTTTATGCAGGCAGAGCCTGGCAACACACATATTATGATTTTAAGGTTTATATTATATTCTACAGTATTGAGCATTAAGATACTGGTGAGGGTTATATATTAATTTGGAAAACTTTGGGGTTAGTATTGTAAAAGTAGGTTAAACACTTGCAAAAATTAGACAAACCTTTCAAAAACTTTTACCTAACCTGCTTTAGTTGCTGAAGTTTATAGCAGAATTGTAGCATTAATATGGTCTGGTGCTGGGACATATAATGGCTGTTTCTTGTGAGGCTGGGCAGTCTTAATGCTCAGTCATAGTGTTGTCTTGATATTTTTTTTACTAGAATATTGGAAATCAAGAAATTCCCATATTCAGTTTGTTAGGGATGACAGGCAGGGTCCTTTCATAGGTTTTCTGTATTTTTTCATATGTGCCTCATCTGTTTTTGAAGCAAGAAACTCCAAATTTTCCATGATATTCATATATTAAAAAAATGTCTTTTTGCTCATCCCAATTTCATAATTATTATTTAGGGAAATTAGCTCTTTAGCTGCACATTTATAAAAGCTTTGGATATTGTTATTTTCTTGTGCAACTTATCAGGGCTAAGTTTTCAAAGGATTAGAAATTAATTTATGAAGGTTGGAGCTATACCTACAGATATATTTTTAATAAACAGCAATTGGTAGATTAGCATACGTTTATATCGTATTATACATCAAATATTTTCAGCAGTGTTCAAGGCATTTTTTTGTGTGTATGTATTTTTCTTTGATCTCCCATGAGGGGTTTTCAGATACACTGAATTGGTGTTGTAGGGATAGGCAACGTCCAGAGCAACAGACGAGAAAGTGTGGTCTCAGATTGGAGTGTATAACTGATTAGCTTGTGTTTAAACCAGATGGAAGGATAGTCGTTTATTGACTATCAGTATGTATATGTTTTGTCATTGCCTTCTTTAGGGGGTGGAAGGGATCCGAGTGTATAGGTTGTTGAAATGCAAAGCATGGATAAGCTTTTTATTTGTATTTAGGGGTTTGGTGGCAAGTTTAGTGCTGTTTGAAATTTTATGTTTGTGTAATTACCAGTTTGGATGGAAAGGGTCTTGTGCTCTTGAAAAAGAACTGAGTGATGAGCATATTGAGGTGGGATTGTTCTTAGGAAGGTTTTTGTTTCATAGTGTAGGTGATGGGTGTGTTTGCTGTTGCTAAGGTGATGATAAATGAGATGAGGTGTAGTTTAGGTAGAGTGGATGAATCATTCCTAGAGAATACAGAGGGGTACTGGAGTTCATCAGTTATGGTGACACTTTTGTTGGCCACCCCCTTGAGGGAGTTTCAGAAAGGAATGGGCTTTAGAAATAAGTTTGATTGATAGAGTGAGGGATGCCTTATCTTGTCCAAATTTGGTTCCAGTTAATGTTCTAAGGGCATTTAGTTTTTGTGTTGCCAATTTGTTGTCTGTAATATGGGGAGTAAGTGTTGTGTATGTGTTTTATGTGATGCCTGCAGTAGTTAAGAGCTTTGTTGAGTGGGGAATGACTTTCCATTAAAGATCATTGGAGTATGCAGATCAGATTTGTGTCTTTCTGGGGTTAAAGAGTGCTTGAAACTTCACAAGACCTTACTGGAGTTCGCCAGTTATGGGGAATCTTTTGCCGTGGCCACTTGCTTGGGAAAGTTTCCGGAGGGAATGGACATCAAAGATATAGATAGATACGAGACTGCTTTAAGGATTCAAACATTTTGTTGTGGACGAGACAAAGTTCTGATTGTGAAATGTAGTTTTTCCTTGTTGCCACTTCCTCAAATGCTTCCCACGCTGTAGCTTCCATTTGTTAGTCCCTACTTTTTCCAAAAGATTTTCATTTTCTCCCTTAAGTTTGCCATTTCCTGTCTGATCTTTGAGGCTTAGACAATAGAGTAATGGAGGATAAAATTACGTACCATTATTGGGTTAAGTGGCAGCTGTAGTGTATATATCTCTATGTGCACATGTAATGCCATTAAATTTTGCATTCACAAAGTTATGAAATCGATTTGAAAAATGTCCACAAGTACTTAAACTTGTGACCATTTTGAATAGTAGAGGAAAAACAAAAGAAATTTTGAAAGCCAGAATGCAAGATTTAAGAACTTACAGCATGCTCAAATTTTTGTCTTAATATTTACATTGGGTTTCCTTTGACAATTTTCCAGGTTTGGATAGTCTTTGGGAAGCCAGTATGGAGAAGTGTGGTCTGCTGGATGCAGTTGACCCACCTGTCATATGTAAGCACTGCCAAGGCGTCACCAAGGAGCCTTACATACAGTGTGTGCAATGTGAGAAATTAGGAAACTTTGGTAATGTTATTATTTGTGTACCATGTTTTGCTAAAGGAGTGGAATTTGATAGACATAGAAATGACCATTCATACATTGTTATTAGAACTGACTTTTGTCTTTTTGAACCCAAGTGGCAAGCTAAAGATGAACTTAGGTTGATAAATGCAATAAATGATTGTGGTATTGGGAACTGGCAGGATGTCAGCTACCGCATGCAGGGAAAATCCGCAGATGAGTGTAAGGCTCATTACATGAAATATTACATAGACAGTGATCATCCAGAACTGTCAAAAATCTTGAGAAGGGACTTGGGGCACACTGTTCATCCACAACCTGTTGCATATGTTGGAGGAACAGATGATCCTCCCCGACCCCTTCCTGGAACATCATCATACCGGGATATGGCTGGCTACAATGCCGCTCGAGGAGATTTTGATGTGGAGTATGACAATACTGCTGAAGTAGATATACAAGATCTAGACTTGAAATTATTTGAGGAGGATGAAAAACCATCTCTAGGCTTTGAATTACAAGTTGCCTTATTAGATATATATCGTAGGAGACTGGGAGAAAGGCATAGATGTAAAAAAATTATCAAAAATCATGGACTGATTGCAATGAGTAAATCCATTATGATGCTTAGCCGTTATCGATCGTGTCTTCCACAGCCCTTTGGAGATGCTCTCCCAAGATTTTTTAGTATTTTTGATTCAGTGGAGTTTGACTTGTTATTAGAGGGTTTAAAGTGTGAAGCTGAACTGAAACGGCAGATTTTTGACCTTATGGAGTATAGATCCTTTGGAATCTCAAAGCAAGTGAGCATAATGACATATGAAACCTTGAAAAAAAGACGTGATATAAATATTAGAGAGAAACGTAATCTTGTATGTTTGCAAAATTATGGAGCAGATATAAAGTGGAATATTTTAAAGAAAATCACAAAACTTGAAACAACTATTCCAGGTTCATCACGAAGAGTCAGTATTCCTCTCAATATTGTAGGGATGCCAGGATACGAGAGTCTTAATTATACTGAAAAACAAATTGCCTCTGAGCTTCGTTTGGTGCCTGAAGATTTTCTTAGGTTTAAGTCAGCTTTTATTAATGAATGCCGAAAATTAAATGGGTTAAAATTAGGACAGGCAAGAACCCTAATCAAGATAGATGTAAATAAAATTAGAAAAATATATGATTATTTATTGTCTGCTGGCCTCATTCACACACCATGTAAATGATGAAATAAATTGTTCATTTGTGTAACATGCACACTTTCATATTTAAAGGTAATGAGCTCAGATTTGTATTATGCAAATTGAGTTTTTCAGAAGCCTGTTGTCGGAAATAAATTATTAAAACACAACCCCCATCTAATTTCCTCTTCTTTTTCATAATATTCAACAGTCAGCATGGTCTTGATTTCACCTTGTCTGTCAAATTATTCTGGTGCATTATCATAAATGCCCTGAAGACTTTAAAAGGAAGTACATACATACATAGTTTCTGTTTGCAGTTTCCCGTGTTAGCAAGATAGGGCTAGGAATATTTGCTGACATCCACTCTTTAGCTATCTTGTATTATGCATAAAATCAGAGCCCCCATCCACAACCATACCCCTACAGTCCTTTCCATGGTTTTGCCCAGCTGCTTCCAATGCCCTGGTTCAGCCCATTGACAACACATCATCCTCTCTGTACCACATCAGGCCCCAGTTACTCAAAGACTCTTTTACTTCATCTTTCCATCTCCCACTCAGTTCCCCATTTTCCTTATTCTCTCCACTTCTGACATGTATACCCTCTTAGTCATCCTATCATCTCTCACCCTCTCTATATATCCTGACCATTTCAGCACATCCTCTTCCACTCTCATACTACACCTCCCTCTGTTAGCCTGTTATTTCTTATCCAGTTTATCCTCCTCATACCTCATACTGTCCTCAGACATATCTATCTATCTATAGCTGTGACACCAGTTCTCAACAGGAACCCCCTCAAAGGGGTGGCCACGACAACAGAGTCTCCGTAACTAGTGAACTCCAGAGCCGCTTCTTAGCCTTTAGTGCCTCACCTTTAACAGGCCACTGGCAGAGAGCAACTCTTAGTGCAGTATATGCAGAGGCTTCTACCTAATGTTCCTACTGCCATCTACCTAATGCACCATCCTAATGTTCCCACCTACAACTACTGTCAAAATGTTCCTACTTACTGCTACTATCTATTGCTCCAAGCATTTTGCCAAAAGGCAGGGCTAGCACATAGTGCTCACTGTGGGAAAATCTAGAGTTGCAAAGAATGAGCTGTACGAGTTAAATGTTATCAAATGTTATGTATGACAAGGAGATATTGTATGCTTATGTAGAGAATGCCAGTAGTCTACATGTGGGTGAGGCAGAAAGAAAAGACAGCTACCTGGGTCAGAGGAGTGCAACTTGACAACCACTGAAGTGCTGGCTTAATACGCAGCCATCACCAACCCTCCCGATACCCATGCAGTAGTTCTGGTAATATACCTCCCTGGTTGTTGGCTGCCTACCAACTACTACCTGTTGGAGCCCTACCACCAATAAATAAAGCCAAGCATTTTTTAAAGCAGATAAGACGCATTCAAACAACTGGAGAGTGTATAGTAATTAAGGCTAAACCAGCTCAGTTTAACAATATCAGATTACCAACATAACAAAACCACATTAAAGTTTTCAAGGTTGGAGTTTCAATAACGAAAAGCAGAGCCTTCTTTACCCTTAAACTAAATGCTAACACAGTAGTGAAAACAAAAAACAAAGCAAGTAAACAATGAACAGGCAGTAACTGGACTGCCTTAATACAGGAATAGATATCAAAGTACTTTAAAGGCTTAATCCAAACTGCACTGTGGAACAGCATTTAAGACAATACTTGATAAATTCCTCTCAGCAGAAACAAGAGTAAACCAAATTCACCGATATAATGATGAAGGTAACATCAACAGAAAGCCATGGGGAAAGGGCAGGAAGAGAGATACTAGCCTTTCTACAACAAATATAAAACACTTTGGCAATAATAAAGATTCTAATACTACCAATCACAATGCATAATAATTTGGGAAAAAAAAAAAAGTTTACCATTCTCTGAAATCTTCTGCACATGGCTGGCAAGGGTAGAACTTTGAAAAGAGCAAAATAAATGACTTCATGTCATCCTGTTCCTGGGAGGTTGGGTGGGTTGGGTAGTATGCAGCCATTGAATGCAGAAGCTGCCAAGAACCCCGTCCAAGTGATAAACTATCTGCTGGACAGCCATACTTAGCTGCATTACCTGTGCCAACATACAGAGAATAGGTAAATAAGTGCCATACATTCTTATTACCTATCTAGATAATGTAAACAATTTTTCTAATCACTCTCTCGTCACAGAGCCAGGTAACTATTGTAGAGGTAGAAAGTCCCCCATACACCATGTTTCCAATGCAATTCAAATATACTTCCAAAACAAACGTTTAACAGTCTCACTCATTTTTCCATGTTAGTTCCTCGCTCCCCTGATATCAATTACAAAACACATTATTTAAATAAGCTCATTCAGTTTTTTCATATCTACTTTTTCGTGTCCATATCAAAACACTGATCAATCTCACTTCCTAAAGCACTATCTTATTAAAGCATAACACCCTGAAAACCTATTATTATACTTAATTTCCATTTCCTATCATGTTCTTCATTAATCTTTAATCACTATTATTATATCAATCATAGACACAATATTTAACATTTTCAAAATCTATTGCAAGAGTCCAATTTGATGAAAACATATTCACTAGTGCATAGGATAAACTAGAACATAATACTTTACAGTAGATGGCATTGGTTCCAACACCATAACATCCTAAGCAAATTTGATTAATCATGGATCTTGAGGAGATTCTACATGATCATATCAAAATCAATGGTAAACAGCAAAACAGTTACAATAAGAATGTGCATCCAAAGAATGGATAATATTTTCTGTAGACTCTAACCTTTCTCTGTAACTCAGCTCTATCACTCAGGTACCATCTTTGTTGCCCTCTGCTGTACTTTCTTTATTAGATATTTACATAAACAAATGAAACCATATCTGAGAAGCATATTTTAATTCAGGTCTAAGTTGTAAATAGCTTACTGAACAACTTTTCCATATACTCATATACAAGTCTAATAACTACCAGTCGGTTTGCCTTTAAAATACAGAACGAATGACTGAAAAATACAAGCAAGCATCTCAACTTCTGACGATACAACAAGTTAAATTCATGAGGAAATGTTAACTAATGGGTGATGTAAATGAGAAGGTAAGTAACATGGCAGTTGAGGGTATAATCAGTACACATGGGGCATTCAGTGTCATAAATGGAAATGGTGAAGAGCTTGTGGAGGTGTGTGCTGAAAAAAAAGGCTGGTGATTAGGAATACCTGGTATGTGAGTAAGAGAGATGTGCTTATATGTATATATATTTTTTTTATGCATATTCGCCATTTCCCGTGTTAGCAAGGTAGCATTAAGAACAGAGGACTGAGCCTTAAGAGGAAATATCCTCACTTGGTCCCCTTCTCTGTTCCTTCTTTTGGAAAAGCAAAAACAGGAGGAAAGGATTTCCAGCCCCCCGCTCCCTCCCCTTTTAGTCACCTTTTACGACACGCAGGGAGTATGTGGGAAGTATTCTCTCTCCCCTATGAGTGGACGTGTCTTTCTTCGTCTGTTTCCTGGTGCTAACTCACTAATGCGGGAAACAGCAATCACATATATAAAAAAAATCATGATTATTGATTCTAACTTAAATAAAAAATACCAGGAACTCTAGATTTTTTAGGTGTATAATAATTGTTTTATGCCAAAAACAGACAGAGAAAACTTTGGAGCCACTGGGTCATTTTAAATTCTTTTCTGTACTTATATTCCTGTGACTCTTTGGAAGACCTCATAAAAGATAATTTCTTAAACAATAAGCCATCCTCAATTCAAATATAAACCATAAGACAATGTTTTTTTATACAAAAATAAGACTTCAAATGTAAGTAAGAAAGCATTACATGGACAAGCACCCTCAAATAAATTGCTGCTTACCCCACAGTGGTGCTTCTACTTCCACATCAAGTGTAGTTCCTTTACTAGCATCATCAGCATTCACTTTACTTGTTGCAGAGACAGATTCCTGTCTCGAAGTTTCCTGTTTCTCAGAGGAGTTCCCCAAGCTACTTGCAGGAGAAGCATCTTTAGGGGCATTCTTGGCCTGCACAGTAAAAAATCAGATGATGATTTCAGACATTTCAGAGACAATCAATTATTATACATACAAGGGACAATGTATCATGTACCTGATCTTCCTCTTTCACAAATCTAAGAGGATCTCATGCCACATCCTTTGATATTTCAAAAATGTAAGTATTTATCTATCTATAACTTTGATGACTGTTACCTCCAGGAATTCCCATACAGTTGGTGGCCACAGCCAAAGAGTCCTCACTTCTCTGTCTTTACATGGCTCCCTCACATACACCATTCCATACATTCTTCCACCATTTCTCTCCATCCAGTACTATTCCATTCTATTTCCCCATGCTGCAGGTGGTCTTCCTCTCATACCAACCCCTTTAATCTTACTATCATATACTCAACTTGTAAACTCCCCATCTTGCATTCTTTCCACGTGTTCAAACCACCTCAAAGTATTACTCTTCTACCCTGTACCGATCTCTCTGTTATCTCTCCTACATCACCAAACTTATCCAAATAGCTTCTAAATTCTTAATTTCTGTCACCTCTTCCAGTCTTTCTCCCCTCATATCTATAAACACAGTTTAGTAAGTTTCTTCTCTTACTCTATTCAGTATTGCAGAATCTATACTTTTGTTGTTTCCTTTCACACATCACTGCATTACTTTTACTCACATTTACCTTCAGTCACCTATGCTTATACATAAAACATGCATGCTTACAACCCTCTGCAACTCCTCTTCACTCTAAGCAAACAACACAGTATCATCCACAAATAGCTACCATTCCTCACCACCACACTCCATCTGTGCACCCCCTTTTCCTAGCTTTGCTTTCATCTCTCTCATCACTCCAGCCATATACATGTTAAAAAGCCACAATAACATTACACAGCCCAAACTCATATCCATGTGTATACCAACAATTTCACTCAACTCTCCATCCATTCTTACACACGCATTTGCTCCTCTAAAAAAGGGTTTAACACCATCCAACAATTGTCCCCCTACCCATGTATCCTTAACACATCCTATAAGGCATTCCACTTAACTATGTTATATGCTTTCTCCAGATCCATGAAAGCTCCATACGGCTTCTTACTTCTAAATATTTCACCAAATTCATTCTCAATGCAAAAGTCTGATCCATATATCCCCTACTTTTCCTTAACACCCCCTTGCTACTCATTCTACATTCAGTCACTTCTATCACTATCAATCATCGCTATTGCTTACAATTTTCCTGGTAGACTTTACAGACTTCATATAATTGCTACATACATCCATAGCACCTTTTCCCATGAATAAAAGGACAATAAGAGCTTTCACCCAATCCTCAGGCTTAACCTGCTGCTTTCATGCTAAATTACAAATCAAATGCATCCACTCTAACACACTTTCTTGTCCACAGTTAAACATTTCAGCCATAATCCCATTCATTCAAAGGAAAATTTATGTTAAAGAACGTACATTTCTAAATGAAAAAAAAAACTATGAAAACCTCACCTTACCACACCTAGTTGTCATAACATATGGAAGAAATTGACTAACATTAAATCTGTCCCTGCTGAAGATCAAATTATTAACCAGCATATCATTTGATTGCCAACATTTGGCAGCACTTACATAATCATGGGTGTGGCTAATCTATTATAATTACAATAGTAAAAATCAGGATAAATCTTGACTGCTAAGGAGGTTTTCATGAGTGTTGATTTGTAACATGTGTATTACCTTCTTTTAGGGCCACTACACATGCTCAGTTTTAACTGCAAGCCATGCACAGAAAAACCTTAAAGTGTGGGTGGAAAAGTAACTTCACAGTTTAAACTGCACAGGTCAATATTTTTGGCCTGTACAATTAAGACTGTGCAATTAATTCAACACCCACACAATCAGCTTAAACTGTGTAATTTTGGCCAGCACAGTTAAAACCGAGTGAAAAACTGGGCATGAGTAGCAACCCTTACACAAATGAACTCCATATATTCCCTGACATTTGTATCCCTCACCACTATTACTTTATTCACTGTTGTTTAATAAAATCTACTCCTCAAAATCATGCTCCACAAGTGGTACTGTATTCTCTTAAAAATATTATTGGCAATGCATAACAAAAGCACAATATCCACAGATAATGGAGGTGCGGAGCTAAACTAAAGTTTTGCCCTGTAAATCACACTCTTCCAGCCTTACTTCATTATCCACACAGCACAATACCATAACCAATCAGTTTATTGCATTCCTAAGACTATAACACCGTGGTTATTTTGCCGACATGTTGTTATCAATGGTTAAAGGATACTTTGCAAACTAGTTTACATGCAACATTTTACTTTTCCTTGCACCACCTATGAGCTGCAACGAGGTTGGTTATGGATACCTTGAGCAAGACGGGTTGGCATGCCAGTCTCCTAGTCTGGGGTTAGGCAAGATTAATCGGTTCTATTAGTCTTTTAACCGGTACTTTGCCCACACCTCAAGAAGTCAACAAACCCTATAGGCCTTTTAGCAATTACATTCGATCTTTCTACTCATCAAATCTGATTTTAACTACATGTTCAATAACTGCACCAACTTTTTCCGAGATAGGGAACCATAAAGTGGAAATGAAATCAAACAATACAAGCAGACCACAAAATGTTAGCTTCGTATCTACAGGTAAGTACTAACTAAAGTGACACATCTCTATTGGTCTATCTCTGTGACATAAAATAACAAGGGTGACGTAACAAGACCCCGGCCATCCCGCTCATGCTGTTGCATCATTTCGTAATCTGGCGCCAACATTTGCCGTCCCTCCATTCTCACATTAAGGTAAAATGACATCATACCTTACCCAGCCCGGTAGATCCTACCGCCGCCGTCTGGCTTGTCATCCAAGATCGGAAATCTGTACAAGCTCGACATGGTTTATTTGGCTGAAATGGCTGTTCCCCGGCCGGTAACGGTTCATCCTTATCCATTGTCTTGACACTGACACTACGGAGCTCACTCAGCTCATAGCCAGCTCGATCCGAATGAACCCTAAAACTCGAAACAGGTTCGAAACAGTTAAAGCAGTCTGTAAGTGTCTTGTGTTCAAAAGCTTAAGTCATTGCTTCGGGTTCAGGAATTTGTAGGAGTCGAGACAGTTGAGATAATTTACGAAATGTTGGTTTTGATATTTCAAAAAATAGCGCTAGCAATAACTTTGGTTTAGAGTAATATGCAGATTACTGAGGTAAATGATCCTTATAATTTCATCTCTTAAACCGTAACTCCCCCTCTTTTATCTCTTAAACCGTAACTCCCCCTCCTTAAAACGTATTTGTTAAGGATCCTAGGAATTTACTTTTAACGTCTTTCCACCCCAGATGTACGCCAAGGAGAGGGAGATGGGGACCTCTGTCACAGGAAAGACGGTAAAACGGCAACAAATATTTTCTATTAAAGTTCATGTCTGTAAGTTATACTTTCTATTATTTGCTCAGTTACTTTATCAATATCGGTATTTCCAATTATCATCTCCCTTCTTCCGAGCCCTTCAGAGGCCTTAGCCGGCTCTAGGGTTATTGACCCAGTGTCTCCATCCTCTTGAGGGTTCTGATCACATAGCCTTTATGACACTGGCTTCACTTCTCCCTTCAGCAGTACCACAAGACTCCAGCATCGCCTCTTCCTGCAACAGCACCACGAGATTCCGAATCACTTCTGCAGAAGTAATAAGGGATCTCCTTGGTGTAACAATTAGCTTAACTGAATGTCACGCATGCATGGGCTGCTTGGGATCAAACCAGTACAGGCTGGAATTCTGGTCGCAGCAGCCGGTCCACAGTCCGCCCAGCTGTTCATCTTCCTCTCGGAGCTGGTTCATAAAATGCGTAGCTGGCACAGGCTAGGGTGTGTTTCTGTATGTGTGTGCATACATGCACAGAAGTGAAGACATGGTATATGTATATTCAAGGTTAAGTGATGGGGCAACATTAGTGTAAAACTTTCCGTAACACACAAACAGTAATTACTATGGAATTGCCTTTTCCCCTGCATTAGTGTCAAATTTGCTTCTCGGAGCCCCTGCAGTAGTGTCATGGGCCTTGGACATCACCTCTTTCCCTGTAATAGTATCAACGGACTTTTCCTCCAGTAGTACCACAGAACTCTAGCATCACCTTTACCCCAGCAGCAACATTACAAGACTCCAGCATAGTCTCTCCTCCTACAACAGCACCATAGGACTCTAGTGTCTCCTCCCTCCTTGGAAAAGCAGCACTTTGGTGTTCTGGCACTGCCCCTTACCTTGTAAAAGCACCATGTGATTCTGAAACACCCTTTCTCTTACTGCAGCAGAACATGGGATTCTGACATTGCCTCTTCCCCAGCAACAGCACCATGGGACTCTACCATTTTCCCTTACCCAGTAGCAGCAACATAGGAGTCCTACATTTTCTCCCTGTAGCAGCACCATGGGACTCTGGCAATGCTTCTTCCCTCCCTGTAGTAGTGCTATGAGACTCTGGTAATTCCTAGTAAAAGCAAGGGATCTCAACACCAGCACTATGGAACTCTGACACTGCTGTTCCCTCAGCAGTTGCACCATGGGACTCTAGTATCACATCACTTCCTGCTAATACCCTGGTAGTAATAACCCTCCGTGTAGCTTCACATCTTGGTTATGTTAATACAGTAGTACTACTGTTGTGCTAAACATATTGTGGTACCCTTCTATCAATCCCACGTTCTAAAAAGTTAGAAGCACTCATTACTTACATTACACTGTATCATGCAGTGAAGAGCCTATTTATCAATAGCCTTCCAATCTTTATTCATCCAAAGATATAGAGATCTTGCCAAATGTGGTTTTTAATTGTTTTTTATTCTTCAAGGTTATTTCCCACCTTTGCAGGGTAGCCCCAGGAACAGGCGAAGAAAGGCCACATTCATTTACATCCATTCTCCAGCTGTTATGTGCAATGAATCAAAACCACAGCTCCCTATATACAGCCAGGCCCCATAAGATTTCCCATGTTTTCCTCCAGCCACTTCACATGCCTTAGGTCACTCCTTTGACAGTACCTTAATCCCTGTAGTTTTCAGCTGTTAAAACAATACTCACATTACACATATCTGAGTAAATATGAAATTTCATTCACCCAATACTACGATCTTTTTCCTGCCTCTGTCATCTCACACTAGAAAATACTAATCATATCTCTTTGCAAATTATTTTTGCAGAATGTTCTTATCCTTACCGTTTTTGGCTAGGTATTGCACAATTTTCTCTTACTCTCAAGTGTCCCTCTTTTGTATTACCTCTCATTATCAGTATTATTCTCAGATACTATTCCTGTTGATAATTTCACCATTACAACTTTTAAGTAGTTAATTTAGTTTATCCATTTATTTTGTATTCTTACTATGAATATTATCGAGTTCTATTGCCCTCTGTTATTTAATATCTCATACTTTGTTGAGATTCATCTCAAAATTGATCACACTCTCTCAATATGTGTTTTGGGTTCATTCACTTTTTATGATTTTCCAGAATCACATATTCATCATTGCTCTTAGATTACATACTTTTAAAAATTTTCTGAGCCTAGTTCCTTAATGCCTCATTTTATTTTTGATTATTAGAAACACATGCCTTTCTGCCACATCAGTATGTTGCGTTTTTCTAATTGCAAATCATAAGTGTGAGAAATCAGTGTAGGGTAAGCTTATTCTGTGAGTGCAAATTGTTGGTAAGTTACATATGTAAGAATTCTAGATGGCTGTGTGTGTACATTTGCCTATTTTGGGTGAAAGTATGTGTCATCTTCATACCATAGAGGTAACACATTACTGGGTAAGTTAAGAGTCTAAGGTTAAGATACAACCTTTATTTGCCATTTATCATCTCTCACATTTATGACACTCAGTATTCAAAATAATAAAACACACAAGGACACAATGAAAATAAAAAAATCAATTTTATTCAATAATGTTTTGTAATATAGTACATATCTAAGATATGCAGTTTGGTAGGAACTGTTTTGTACAATCTCATTTTGGAACTATAACAGACCTAAGAAAATGAGTTTGTAATGACAATCACTTATGCATTTATTGTTTAAATGCAAACCATACATAAATTGATAATATTTCACTTAACCTGTACTTTAAGTCTCATACATAAAACATTGGTACCCAGTCCTGAGTACATGAAAGCAATTATACAGAAAAAGCACTGCATTTACATAAATATTTTCAATAACCTCTATACCTGCATGATGGGGGTGACCATAGACACTCCCCAGTATGCTTCCTTATCATCTAATATTTCAGGACACCAATCATTCTAACTTTTTTAAACATACCAACATATCATCAACCTGAGAACAGCATCCACTCTCAACACCTAAGAATAGGCTGACATTTTATCTCTTCTCTTTGCCATCCTTTTCTGTAAGTAGTTAACTAGACTTATATCACCTTTAAGGAAAATGTGCACTCCTGTAACCTTTGTTTCACATCTCAAAATGGGGATTTATAAAATTTTCTTGACAAACGAACACATCCATCATTGAAGTGTGCTTCTTCTTATGAGAGGTTCTTTCCTTCTGGATTTTTAGTATCCCCCAAAAGTCAGAGATTTCCCTGATTTTTCTAATGTTAAGTGTATATTTACATATATTACATTAATTCAAGGTAAACACAGACATCAATACAGTGCTGTATTCTGGTCCATACTACATTATAGCACAGTACTTCAGTCAACAGTGAATATCCTCAGATGAGTATGAGTGATCATACAGTGTAAGAAAACAAGGAAAAAGCTTTAAAAGTTTAGATGAGAAAACTTCATATGAAAATAAGGAATCCTTCATATTCAAACCTTCAAATTACTAAAGCCTGAGGTAATCATATATGCAATCAAGGTAATAAGTATGAAAATGTATATCATTATTATTATACAGTATTTGTGAATAATTATGATTGGGGTGACATATTGAATAAGAAAACCTTGAATATACAACATGCTGATAGTGTGGCTTTTCAACAATTACTGTTAATAGGTGTTTGAAAATAAGGCCTGAAAAACTACTTGTAAGAAACCAGCTGTTAAAATCAGAAATGCCCTTAGTAGCTTGGCAACTCTTTTGCATTGAAGTACCTCCTTTTTGCTGTGAAAAAAAAAATGAATTACTAAAGTTTTACGATTTCTCATTTTCATTTGTTCTTCACACTAATCATCAAAATATAAAAACTGTAACATTAGATTATCAAATTTCTGATTTTCTTTAAGTGTTATTTGAACAATAAGTTCAGCTCCTTTACTGAAATATTATTTTCTATATCTCTTGAGTTTATATGTCAAATTATTTCACAAAACTATAGTCTTTCTTATTCATAATCAGCAATATCTTTGGATGTTATTAGCTACAAATTTCTAATGTCAAAGCAAGATTTAAAGCAAGTAATATTTTTTCGTCAAATTTCAAAGTGAACACTCACTCTAAAATCATGTATAAATCATAGCAGTAAATGATGTAGTAAACATTAATTTCTTTAATATAAGTAATGTATTCAAACATTTCTCACTAGCATTCGCTAAAAATTCATCTATAGAACTGCCAAAGAACAGACTGAATTATAAAATGACTACACATGTGGTCTTTCTGTAGCTGTGGTGTGCTAAATATTTTCAAAGCTTTAAATCTAGTAGTCATCTTAAAAGCTATTGCTGATAAGGCTGTCTAGTTGCATATATGATGTTACTTTATCTAGTCAGAATACATGCATAATCTGTGAGAAATCCAATGAGTACAGCGAGAACATTTACTACATGATATATATTTGACAGAAAGAGTATAAGAACTGAAAGTCTCCTGATAAACAAGCCTAAACCAATACCAATCTTAGTCAGTGTATTTCTTACATACAATCATTATACTAACTTTAGATTATATAACAACAGTATAGGTGAAAGTAAGATCTTGGTGTCTGCTTTTACTAACTTATATTTAAGAAAATCATATCAAACAGTTTGTTTAATGCAGTAGAATAAACTTAGACATGTAAATTTATATTTGGAGTGCTTTTTATGTATGTTAAGCTGCGCTATATGAAATCAAAGTAAAAACGATCTAATGTAATATCCCCTACCCTAGATAAAAAAGGTGCTCCAAACATGCCTCACATTTTTCATACTACTACGTGAAACAAATTCCTTAATATAAAGTATGTCGAGGTAAGTCAATTGATAAAGGTGTACCAATGTTATGTAGCTGTGCTATATTCATAATCTTTTCTATACTGTATTAAACAGTATAATCAAATATCAGAATGCATACTGTATACAGTAACCTGAAAATTATTATAAGAGTTGGGTGAAAAAGATTACAATGAGGTATCTCCTACAATAATGTAAAATAATGCATAGAGCATTTAAAATATTTTGCATTAATATTTATATCCTTAGTGGAGGAATATACTAATGTGATTCAACTAATGACATAAGAATATAATATACATTAAAACAAACAAGTTTCAAATGGAATCTTTAATATGACATACTTCATTTTATACCCATCTATCAAAACTAGAAATTCCTGTGATATTTCTGGGTAACATTTTCACTGAACCATTGCTCATTTTGATGGTAGTCATAGATGGGCTGAAATGGTGCTTCATCCTAACAGTATCTTTCTGTGTTATGTAGCATATTCCACTGTATAACAAGTTGACTTGCATAGATTCCCTCCAAACATCATAGCTACTGAACATCCAGAAGTCCCTCTTCATATCCTACTTGTAAGTAATTGCAAACTTGTACCTGTAATTATCATATGAGAGTTCATTGTATCCATTTTAATAGCAATATCACTGTGAATAATGCATTTTCTTAAATTTCAGATTAAGAGTAAAGTGTTCCTTATATCTGACTATCACTGAATATGATACTATTGTTTTCAGGGAAAGAATGACATGTAATGAGAAGTAATCTGATCATATACTGTATTCATAGGAAATCTACAAACAATTCAGAATAAGTACTTTATGATTCTAGAGTAAAAGTTTGATATAAAGCAGTTTTCTCAGGCAAATATTCATAAATACCCAGGGAATGCTAAGGAATTCTCTGACTCTTTAATCAGAGCAAAACTACACTGCCTACAATTTGTGGGTATCACAATACCTTTCAAAACAAACAATTTCTGCCACTAGATGTTTCACAGCTCCTTAAGAAATAAAAAATTTTGTTGTAAAGCATAACACTGATAATTACAAAATGTTGTTTTCAAAAGATCATACAGATAAATTCACAAGAGATATATGTTGCTCTCTACATTTACAGCAGGACATTCCTCGCAGACCCTAACAGTTAAAAGTATGTTTATGAATTCCGAGCTGAAATTTTATTTCCCTAAAATGATATTTTCACAGAGAAATGTATAACAAACAGTCAAAGGTATAACTAGATAGGTTATATCCTTCCTAAAAGAGAAAGACTTTGATACCACTGAGCCTTTGAACAACATGTAAAAGGATCTCCACATTCCATGACAAACTATCGTATGTTGTTTTACACAGTTCTCAAAATTAAATCTAGCTCATATAGCAGACAGAAGAATTAAGTTTCATAGTACAGCTTTCTGTCTTCACCTAACAAGTATATGAAAGCACTGCAAAAAAACTGAAATTGTAATTATGCAAGAAAGTGTAACTCACTAGCAAATTATTCCTGATATTGCCAAAATTATTGACACTGTACTATACTTCATTGTACAGTGTACATTCTCTACTATACAGACAAGAAGCTAATTCTATGTGAAAGGAGGTAACCTACTAGAAAGCAACATCTAAGACAAAAGTAATGACATGAGTTGTATGATGGTTTCTCACAGTTTTGCCTTTAAATGGATAATGCACAATGAATATGAATGAACAAGAGCAAATCACTCCATAAACAGGATCCTGATACTTCTAAGCTGTTTCTACTTCATAATTTATACTCCTCCACTTACATGATGAGAAAATGTATAAGAATTAAGTAAATCAGTTAAGTAAAAATCATATTCATATATTTATTCAATAACATAAATCCAAGTACAGTGATTATCAGTCACCAATCATCTAGTCTACCTACACACTACATAAATAAGAACCATTTGCTTCTATCTAAAGTGAATTTCCTACATATAATCAATTGCTTTTCATATATTTTCTAATGTCCACCTATATGCTGGCTGCTCTTCACCGTGCTTAAAAAAGCAGTGATATGTACATCTGAAGAACACTGATCATATGAAAAGAGAGTTCACTTTTCAAATAAGATGGTGTTCATTTTTGCATTCTAGTTTTACAACGTATATTACAGGCATATGAACTGATTAATTAATTGGCTCCTATTACATTTCAGACCATAATGCATAATATCTTGAAAAGTAAAGTATGAATATTACTTGGCAAAATTTTCATACCTTCAAAAAATATGTATCATGCACATATAAGAAATCAGCCTTCTCAGGTTGAGAGAGGTTCATTCAGGTAGTTCAGTCACAGAGGCAGCAAAAATACAAGAGAGCTAAATGTTATGAACATCATGTCAGTGGTACCATAGTTCTTTGTGATTATCCTGCCTGGTACTAACTAGGCCAACATTTAAAAACTTCAATAATTTAAGGCACATTTTTTCATAGTTTAATGTTCATCTTATCAGCATAAACAGACAGAGTGCTTTGAGTTTGATACAAATAACAGTTCGGTTAGTTTGACTTTCCCAGCCCTTTATGCTTTTACTCCAAAACAGAAATATACTATTTTTGCCTATTAATAGCTCTGTATATTACACAGATTTGAAACTCAATATGCCAAAATCAAACCAAGGTATTCTAACCTTGGAACTGTCGTACACATCATGCAATGCTGAAACATTCAAATAAATGTCATACAACACTATACACAATGCTTCTAACAAGTTATTTACTACAGTCAACTCATTTAGAACCTGACCAATCTAACAGTACATTATCACCACTGAAATAAGAATAACATTACTCTTTAGAAACAACTGCTATCATTAGACTATAACCAGTGCTTTGTATTGAAGTGAATTTTATAAAAAAATTTAAAATTTATAAAATTTCATCAATTACAGCACTCATATTTTCTATATTTCATATATATATCTCATATGCTATTGGAAATGCTTACTGTAACGATCTTTACTCAAAGTATCATGATGCACATTTTTGCAATATGTGGCAAAGAAACTTGCCACTTCTATATTGTGTCTCATCTGAAATTCAATTGGCCCTTATTTCAAATATAACGTTACCATCAGCTATACTGTTAGTACAAGGCAACCTACACTGGAGTTTCTTCCTTGTTCATCCTGTGCTTTTCTAATTATTTGCTTACTGAAAAATGTATCATATTTTTCTATCAAAATGGATGGGCATTTCTCTGAAATCATAGTCTTTCATAGATGAAATTTCATGAGATTCACTAGAATGGAACACTTCTATTTAGTCTGCCTGCTACAAAGATGCTCATAAAAGTACCAAAGTGTAACATCCTTAGAGTCAGCTTGAGAAACAGGCTTTTTCATTGTGTTTATGATAAATAAAGCATGTCACATATGGTTCTGATATATGTATCATACATGTTATATAATCATACTCAATTTTCCCTAAAGTCATGTTTCAAATCAATAAAGTTTTTGCTGAAACACTTTTGGCATTATTAACATACTTTTTACACATGCACAGGCTGATCATCAACTTCCTCTGTCGTAAATGCTCGCTTGTGCTGTGCTATAATTGATCCATTACCCAGGGCAAATTGCTCAGCTCCCTCATGGTTTTTTATTGCATCATATTCAATAATTTTGGCTGGCTTAGTATCCAAGGAATCTCTCTGCACTGTAGAATTTTCAGCTCCTGTCTCTATTTGGGATGTAACTACCTTCACATCTTCAAGGGGCAATTTATTCTCAGTGATTTGTGGTAATTCAGATTCTTCTAGATCTTCTCTCATGGGATCATCAGCACTCTTAGGTGCAGCACTACTATTAGTTCTGAGAGGTGTAACCTTCTCAGCAGCAGTCTGCTCACTACCAGAACTCATGGCAGTCTCTTGGGAAGTACTTCCCTTACTACAGTTTATTGTACTTTCTCTCTGACACCCTGAGCCAGTACTCCTTAAGTTGGATCCACTTCCTTCCTGACCATGCTCACCTTCAGAGTTAGCAACTTCATTAATGGTGTCCATTGAAATACAACCAGGAGAATGAACCTGGACCCCTGTAGTGGATACCAGGGATGATGTTGACAACTTCCTGTAATGAAAATAAACATTACACAGACAGAGATAACTAAGTATCCTATTTAAATTATTTGAATCTTCAGTAAAGATGAATAAAAAATGAGGATGTGAGCAGAAATAACATCACTCACTCTACCTACACTCTCTTGTCTTGAATCTAACCTTTTTGGGTTTAAAGTGGCTTTACGTCACTCTCCTAATTAACTTCATAGGACTCTTATTGAAAGTCTCTGGCAATTCATTTCATGACTGGGAAATATGAATGAGTTATATGGGTATCAAACATGAGAGCTCGGCATTAGCTCTCCTAATTACACCAAGAATCTTTTCTAAGTAATTCCTCTGGCATCTCTTAACACCCTCACCCTTCCCCTCACTTCCTATGACAACTCATGTCACCTCTTTCATATGATTCTAAGTTTAAGTTGAACAGCTGTGACCTAACTGGTAGCCATATCCTGCATCAGGATGAAGGTTATGAATTACCTTAAACATCATATGATTTAAGAATTTCAGCTACATTTGGTGAGAAGACAGGACTTACTGTGTACAGACAATAATAGTTTTTGGTAAATATTGTAATTTTCTCAATTTTGGAAACAGAAAGAATTTTGAAGTATCCACATAAGTCTCAGAGCTTTTCTGTATGTCGCATCAGTTATCATAAATATAATGGATATAAGACATTCCCAAATTTCAGATTTAATTTTACAGTACGGTACTAGGTCATTTTCTACAAAAGCAGCCACTCCATCTGTAAATATATATGAATTCTGTTTAAAGAATTCCTGATACCCTCACTAACTATTGCCTTTTAATCACCATCTCCCATTCCTCTTGTACTAAAAGCTCAGCTGGTAAATACAGTATACATGTTTCCTATTTTCTTCTAGAGGTAACTGGGTGTTGGCTTTAATATTTGATGTGAAGCTAAGCTTCATTATCTTTCATATAATTAAACCACTCCTTTATAACAAATCAATACACTGCAGTTTACCTTACAGTAATATCATCAGTTAGTGTAGAAAGTATTTCCTACTTAAACAGTCAAAACTGAACAAACCTTGAAGCAGTTGATGGATCAAGGGAGATTTGGCTCTGAACAGTTCTTTGTGATGCTGATGACTGGCTTGGTCGGTTCACTGATGAGCTGAATGATGAGGTTTCCTGGCCACCTTTACCTGCTACAGACTGTGGCTGGCGGGAGGAACCAAAGAACTCTTTTACGCGGCGTAGGTAAGGTTCCCAATTGCTGCGGATCTGGGCAAAAAACACAGCATGTGTGTTATCAACATTCCAATCTTCTATACTGAGACATCCACTTCTTTGTAATAATTCAACCAATGAAAATTATTTGAGAAGTGAGTCAATTGTTGTTTACTGATGATACAGCACTAGTGGCAGATTCAAGAGAAAAATTGCTGATGTTAGTAAGTCAGCATGGAAGAGTGTGCAAAGAGAAAGCTGAGAGGAAATATAAAGAAAAGCAAGGTTATTAGGTTTAGCAGGGCTGAGGGATAGGTTAGTTGGGGCATGAGTCTGAAAGGAGAAAAATTGGAGGAAGTGAAAAGTTTTAGATACGTGGGGGTGGACATGCCAGTGAATGGAACCATGGATGCACAAGCGGGTCATAGGGTGGGTGAGTGGGCAATAATTCTGGGAGCGCTATCTATCTGCATTTCTATCTATCTATCAATCCATACATATATTTTTTTTCACGCATATTTGCCATTTCCTGCGTGAGCGAGGTAGCGTTAAGAACAGAGGATTAAGCCTAAGACAGAAAATCCTCAATTGGCCCCCCTTCTCTGTTCCTTCTTTTGGAAAAGTGAAAACATATATAAACACTATAAAGCTATAAATCAAAGGACTCCATAAAGTTTTCTTATCATCAGCAGGATTTAGTAAAACTAGTAATCAGAAATCAGACTGAAATTCATTCATGGGATTTGTACAAATATGGTGAAATCAATCTGTCTGAAGGACAAGGTTATACATGAACCATCTTTCTATAAAGTGGGAAAAGGCTTGTTGGGTATGGCCCAAGTAAAGAGAAATAAAGTATTTCACTGAATGGTATTATATCAGAAACAAAATGTCTAAAATCACAGCACTGGCATTCTTATGCCATAATCAGTCAGAAGGCATCTCTCACTCAACAGCTTCTGTTGAGGAATTTAAAAAATTTCAAAGCAAAAATGGCTGTAATTTTTTTTCTTGACCAATAGCCTAAGTACAGAATCATGATATTTTCTATCTGACCAATACTGCATCAAACTTACCCTCCTAAGCATATTCTTCTTGCATATGAAGATGAGGAAGATTGAGAAGCCCTGAAGAGCATTGATGATATCAGTGAAGATCCTGGGAAAGTAAGCATTGCAATAAATGAGATGAGGTTAAAGAGGAATGGATATCTGATATGACAACATTCATTTTCACACTCCTTATTCATTAAAAAACTTATATTGATATTGCACTATGAAAGATACCAGTATATAATAACAGATACTGACCAAGCTTCACAGGTTCCCTCTTGCCAGGAGATGACCTCAGCAATCCAAGTGAGACCCATTACAAGGAAGAGCTTTACATATAGCCACATTCTGCAATAAGACACATCACTAAAATTTGATGAATAACTTCAAAAAAAAAAAAAGGTACATCAGAAAAACGAAAATTTATGCTCAACAAAGGCTTTACATACATCCACTTTCTCTCCCCATGTACACATTATGCAATTCACTTGGCTTTACTTTCAGCCAAATACAGCACCAAAACCAACATACATCACCAGACAATTTAATAATAGTCATAGAGCGATACATCTCATATCATTAATTGTACAATTAGTCAAAATAAGTGCAACACAGCCCATCATTATTCATAATAATTAAAGACGATGTAAAACGCTATCAGGAGGGATTCACTTCTTGGTAAACTTTTACTATTTTGATGATGCAAACAGTAAAGATGTACAATTTTGTGACTTCAAATGTGTGTCCTAATTAAAAGGAAGTATCATTAAATGAAAGCACTTGTCAAATACCAAAGCCCCTTTCAGCTAGTCTCCTCCAAATTGATGATACTTAAAGACTGAAACATATGGCACAACCTTGGTTGTGAAAGGATAATCAACTTCCAGGTCCAAATGGAAATATAACTCATCGATAAAAGCTTAAAAGAGTCCATAAGAGCAAATGTTCTTGGAAATTTTCCAGGAAATCAAATAATTTATGGAAATTAGACAATGATGTTTCCAAGAAGTTTTAAAGAACAGTATCAAAATGAGATTCCTCTTAAATTCAACCATGATGCTCTCAACAAGAATCTTTGGATCTGCATTAATTTTTACCAATAAAAGATAATCTTCAAACTTCAGAAGATGCCTATGCCTAAACATCCCATGATTTACAGTAATATCTTCCTGATCCCAAAGCTGCAACTGCAGTAGTAGGAGGGGAGAGCAAACTGATTGACCACAAAGAACCCCATGCTTTATGGATCAAAAGTTTGGAAAAAAAAAATTTGGAGGGTAAAATTTTGATAAGTAGATAGGTCAATTTCTGCATCTTTTTTTACTGTAAAGAACAATCATGCTTTTAACTTTTACACCTTTGCATTTAACACTCCAATTATCTATCTAATCCCCAAGAATATCATAAAGATCCTCCATACAAATGTGGTAAATGTTTATCTTGTAACTGTTATTATATGTCCACAATTACTAAATGCTGTCATGGCTCCCATTCTTTCATAATAGTTAGAAGCTTATGGTGTGTGCAATGAGAGATTTCTAAGATAATGTTAGCCTTCCACTACAGATAATATTATTATTCTATTCAGTTGAGTCTAATGGTGATGACAGCTGCTGCATTCAAAACATTTTCCTTCAGGGAAATCAAGATGGCATCACATCAATACCATTATAGGAGAGCCAAAAAATAGCAAGAGAAGCAGGATAATTAGAGCTAGCTATGCAGCAAGGTCCCACAGAGAACTAATCTATTGGTACACATAAGGAAAGCACAATACCTGATATCAAAGAATGTCAAAAGGAAGATAACTGAAAAAATTTTCAAAATGAGTGTAGCCCTAAACATGAGAGTTGTTGAGAAATGAAGAAGAAATGGAGACAACAGTTCAGTGAAAATACACATGAAAATATTTCTGCTCAGACCACATCAAATACAGACCTTGCAACATGGTCATCTCTGCTGTCACAGTAGCACAAAGATCATCTGATTCAAGTGGGTCTGCTAAGAGACAGATATTTACATTATGCTACAAATTATCCAGTGACAATTGGCAAGAGGTTTACATCATTAAACTTCGATCAAATAGATATGGTTTGTATATTCAAGAATAAATGATTGATCTTTACCTTTTCAGCTGTAAACTGTTTACTCAGAAATTGAGCCAGTTGTCTTTTGTTGGGCTGCATGACTGAAAGCATTTATGTGGCAATACAATATCAAAAGTCATGAAGCACTACATAATCACATGTACTGCATGCAATAATGGTATGAGCAGAAAGTAGGTTAATTAAAAAAACAACTAATGATGTGTCAGGGTAGTCTCAAATGCAACAGGAGAAAAAAAAATAAATCAATTGGCTGCCATCCACTATTCAGTACTATGCTGAAAGAAATTTAGGTCTGGCAGGGACAGATCATGAAAAACTTACAGATCTCCTTAATGGTAATTTTTTGAGACAAGTAATTTAGGGCTGAGCACAAAAGGTGTATGTGCCATTATATACTCATAATATATTTCTCAATAAAATGGTTTATTTACATGTCTAATGTTGTGTTGACTTAATATATTACATATTATCCTTCACTCCACTTGTAATAGCAATGATTTACATGGAATATGTGTTTTATTAGTACTGTACTAAAATACTTTCATTGCATTTTCATGGTCAGAGTAAAGTGAAATTGAAATGTGGCCCTAAATGACTCCACTGCCCAGAACCCCAACAACCCTAAAGCCACTTATTAGTGTGAAGATAGGTTTCCATAAAAAGAAGCAGAAAGGTGGAAAGGAAAAAAGAGGAAAAAAGAAAGATGAGATAAGGATTAATAGGAGGAAGATTTTGGAGGAGATGGAATAAACACCAAAGAGGAGAAAGATGAGTAGAAAGAGAAAGAAGACAGAAAAGACAGATGAAGGTGAAAGAAGAAAAATCACATGCCAAGAAGATAGACAAAAAGAAGCTGATGTCTTACCCCACATTCAGCTTCAAAACAACAGCTCAAAAAATGACAGGAAGTCCCTTATCATTATAACTAAATCTAGCTTTGATGTACTTTTATACATAAAGTGAAGTCTATACAGTCTTCTAAAAGATGCCATCAAGAAACTGCATAGCACTATTATGGAAGAATGCTGAATATAGTATCCCTTAATTCTGGCCAAGAACAATAAGCGGAAACAACAAACCTCTCCCTGTTCTGCTGGCGTGTTCGTTGTATGATAGGATCATTCTGGGCCATGATGAGGATGTAGGCCACCTGACAGAAGAAGATGATGTTGGCCACAACTAGCACCAGCACAAAGCCATAGAAATATGCCCATAGTGACCTGTTATCTGCCAAGGTTCACAAGTTAAAATTCATACTATAAATTCCATAAAACAATTGATAATGAATAAAAACAAATTAATTACAGAATATCAGTAAAAACTAACAGCCAAAAACAGGATAATAATCGTAACAGAAAAGTGACACAAAACTTAGTCAAAATACAAAACCAATAAATAGATAATTACAAACAAGAGGTTGTAAATTATATATATATATATATATATATATATATATATATATATATCCCTAGGGATAGAGGAGAAAGAATACTTCCCACAATTCCCTGCATTTCGTAAAAGGCAACTAAAAGGGGAGGGAATAGAGGGCTGGGAATCCTTCCCTCCTGTTTCTACTTTTCGAAAAGAAGGAACAGAGAAGGGGGCCAAGCAAGGATTTTCCCTCAAAGGCTCAGTCCTCTGTTCTTAACGCTACCTCGCTAGCGCG
>JAYMFT010113084.1:0-13460 GCA_038088735.1 Panulirus argus
CTTGACCCCCTTGCCCTACGCCGCAATGTTGGTTCACTTTCCCTCTTCTATAGGTATTACTTTGGCTTTTGCTCCTGAGAACTGGCTGTTTGTGTACCCTCACCACTAGCTAGACCACGCAATACTCGGCAAGCTGCTGCGTCACATGACTATTGTGTGGCCATCGGCAACTCAAGTTAGTGCCGTTTTGATAACTGCTTCTTTCCCTACACGTCGAAGCTTTGGAACTCTCTACTTTCTCGTGTCTTTCCCAATAAGTATGGTCTGGCTCATTTTAAGACATGTCTTTCACGTTCTCAAAAATTCGTAAACACTTTTCCTGTCTTTTTTTTCCCCCGTTTCTTCTCTCTATATTTCAGATAGGGCCCGTCCTTGATGTGAACCTTTGTCCGTGACTGGAGCCTTCAACATAAAAAAAGTAACAAATATAACGGTAATGTCTCCTGTCTGCAGTGTTATATGATCAAAGTTCATACTTTTGACGTTGGTCTTTGCCCCAGCCTGTTTCATGGAGTTTATACACATTATAAGCTGTTGTGTTCGGCGCTCATATTATAACTCTGCTAGAATAGTCCATAGTTATAAAGGCATGATTTATATTTGCTTCATATTTAGAGGATAACCATGCAGCACACACAATACATAGTTTCATTCAAAACTTAACAGTTCAATGATGCATTCGCCCACCGTTCACGTCAGTTATACTGTCTGCAGCAGAAGCTTGGCGCCGAGCGGTTCCCACTGAACTTTTGTGTGGGCCATCAGTTGCTACGGTGTCTTGACAACGATTCCTGACGAAGTCTTGAAAACGAACCTCGACGAAGTCTCGGCAACGACTTCTGACGAATTCTCGACAAAAACCCCTCACGAATTCTTTGACTACGACCCCTGATGAAATCTTTACAGCAAACACTGACAAGAATTGAAAACGATCCCTGTCGAATCCCTGACAACGACCCCTGACGAATTCGTGATAACGTCCTCTGATAATTACATGACTTACTTGGATTCGTTTGGTGCACAAATTTTCTTGGTGAATAATGCTGCGCAAAACAACAATCATAGAGTTCCATCCTTCTTTCGTTCAGCTACAATTCTCGCAGCGGCACATTTCAACCCAACCATGGCGGGAGTTCCATCTGTTGTTATACCAGCGAATTTCTCTAAACCATTTTACAAAAATGTGCTTCACTAAATTGATCACATCTTCACCTGTAGTCGTACCTTTCATGCTGACTAAATGCAACCATTCTCCAGTTAACTTTAAAATTTGAAGTCGACCACCTACGAAAACGGCAAGCTGACGGTATCACTGACCTCCGAACATTCCTCCACACATATACAATAAGACTCAAAATTTATTCACTTTTGTTTTATTTCATGTTGTATGCCATGTCATCAATCCCTCGAGCAACCGTAGAAAATAAGTTTCTTTTCAGAACAAACTTTCTGCTGCGGTTACGAGACACTGTTTTAGTAACTTGCCGTCGGCATTTGGCTTGAGTGGCTACGCAATTAGTTCGCTGGTAGCGTAACTTGTGTATTTTATTACCTTCAGCGTTGGCATTAACTTTGGTGAATAATTCTTCTCCTCCACTGTACCTGCTTATCAACAAATCTACTTTATCTTAGCACTCCTTTAATTTCATCATATAATTTTTTTGGGATGTCTTGATGTGACGGCGACTAATGTATTATTTCAATATCGTGACATTCTAAATAAAACAAGCACACTGGTCGGGCTCTAAAAAAATAATCAGTCCAATCGTAATGAGACTGCTTTTTCTGTCAACCTTTCTCTTCGTAACAGACTACACCTAATGTGCATTGAAATCATTATCATTATGATAACAGAACAAGTAACACAATACAACCACCACTTGCTCGCCCTTTTCGTATACTTGACGCACGACAGAGCGGCACAATCGCTATCTCTGGTGAGTGCAGCAGAGTCTGAACGTGCATAGCTTGCCGAATAAGTTCGCAGAGTCGGAGAGGGTTGACGGGCGTAAGGTAAGGTGATCTGGTAACGCTGCCTAGTATGATATGTCGTGTATGTATGGTTTATAGTCAATAGGTTTACGGCTATGATAAAAATCGTTTGTCTTACATACAATAGTAAGATATGAGGAGAATGAAATAAAACCCATGGATCAGAATTTAAAAATTAAACTTCCGCTGTGTGTTTAGTAAGATCACACACAGGCTAGTCCGTCGCAGTTGTCGTACAGTTGGGGGGCGAAGTGTTTAAATACCTATGAACGAACATATAGTCCATTTAACACTGACCAGTTCAGTATCATGATTTAGATATGACATTATTGAACACTTGGTTATAAAGGGTAAATATAACACAAATAATTCCAGACTACATAGGTTCGATGCTGGCTGCAGGCAAAAGTGGGAGAGACCAAAGGATGAAGGAGGAAGGGGGGGAGAGGGGGAATAAAATTTGTAAATACTTTCCCTGTCTGTTTTTCCCCCTTTCCCAATTCAATCTATATTTCAAATAGGGCCCGGCCTTGATGTGGACTTTCGTCCGTGACTGGAGCCTAAAAAAAAAAAAAAAAAAAAAAAAAAAAGTGGCCCGCGGGCCGTAGTTTCGCCACCCCTGGTTCAGTGCAACACCCGACAACACGGACAACACGACCTACGGGGAGGTGTTGCCAGCGCAGTTGCTCGGGGAGATTGCTATACTTGGAATCGAAGCTGTCCGCTGAGGCCAGGCACAAAAAAATTACATGAGCCGTTGGTTTATCCCTACTCCACAGAATGGAACCTTTGCCCGGATCAAACCCTGTCAGAGACATCATGTGAACCCTGGTAGCACACTAAAATTCCCACGTCTCTCGGAAAACAAAAAACCTGTGTACTGAATCTCCACAGTCCTATATCCAACTTTTTCCTTATCCTGAGAAAAAGAGACCGGAAAAAAAAATACAGTGGAGGCCATCAAGAACCAGTATAGTCTATGAAATAATTCAAATAATGGTATTCTGAAGGAAAACTTTTAGACGGTACAGTGAATGACGCACAACCAAAACTCCGGCAAAAAAATCTTTAAAGACGAAAGAGCAAATAATTCTATTGTTACTACGTTGTTGCAAGATCACAATTATAACCTGGGTCACTCATCAAGATCGTGCAGTGGACTGATGGAGGACGACACAGTGAAAGAGAAGAGGACAGCACACAACATTCAACGGAACGTTCACTGATTATGACGAAGCACGACGGAGCGAACATGTTCACTGAGCTACGGGTTCTTCCACACAACACTGGACACTTCTCGAGAATGTACAGTGCAATGATCAGGGACCTGGACAGAAAATCCATACACTTCAAGAGGTTCTGACCAGGGATGAAGTAACTGTAATACTTAAGTAAGAAACATGCCCACGTGACAGTCATATCTTGAAGCTTGCCAACCGCCAAAGGTTTCTACTACACAGAACATCAGGCAGGTTTGGCTGTATAACTCTAGTTAGGTTTGTTATCCCTTGTGTTTATGTGCGTGATCCAGTACACTGTGGTGATAGTGGATGTAGATGGTCAGGCTATGAAATTTTACATAAAGAATGAGTTAATCGTCATACGTAACATTTACAGTCCCAGTGGACTACGACGTGAAGCTAAGGATTCGTTCATTATCGTCACTGGGATATGATCCCTAACGTCTCCCTTATCATCCCAGAGGCCACTACACATATAATAGAAGGCGCTACACATATCACAAGAGGGCGTCGTTTAGATCTTACTTCTGTATCTACATACATCGGTTAGAGATAGACGAACCTTACAGGTATTTGTAAGTCTAATCAGTGACCATTATTCCATAGTGACGACTGTAGGTAGATATGTGTACAATGGCAACTGTCCTGCTCTGCCGCAAGTGGGATATTAGAAAGGATCAGAAAGGCGAAATGGGATCTGTTCCGAAGTGGAACTGAAGCTTGCATTCGGAACATGTTCCCCCGGTAATGTCTGGCTGTTAGAAGCAGAATTTTCCACTACCTTTACTCAGAATGCAAGTGTGTCTATCCCCCTGCAAAAATCTTCAGAGACTTAAAGACTCATTGGCATGCAAAACTCGCGTTAGATAATATGAGAAACATCCACTATGGAACTGCATATTCAGCTCAGAGAACTTAAGAACGTGGACCAAAAGAAGAAAATTGGAAATCAAATATCAACTTTGGCACGAGTGATATGAAAATCCTTAATCATAATGATACGTCGTTATCTGATCCCAGGAAAAATTGGGCACTGCTTCAGGTAAAAAGGGTTATGCTCAGGCAGGTCGTGCGGCATCTCTCGTGGAGGAATTTGCCTCAAAAAGTGCGGGTGGCAACCTCCCTTTTACCCCTGCACGTATACAGGAGGAACTGCTCCCACACAAAAAACGAAAAGTGAGCCAGGCTACTACTCTTTCGGGCGATATGGACCACCCTTCACTCGGGCTGAGCTTACTGCTGCGAGGTAGGCGAGTTCAGACACAGCCCTGCCCTGGTAAGGACATGTTTATGTATTCCATGCTGAGGAATTAGAGAGCTGTACCAGCTCACTCTAAACGTTACTAAGTAATCCTACACTAAAGGTAAACTAACCGATATACCTGGGAGTGTGTCGACATATTACTCTTACCTAGTACAGCGGATAAATTCCCGTACCGCTATGATGGCGGAGCGCATGTACTTGCCCGACTACAGTGGTTATAGTAAACAGGTCCCTTTCACCAAAACAAATTTGGGTTTGATAAAGGCTCAGGTACGGTTCACTGGTATGCTAATATGTCTGGACAACTTGATGCCCAGATTCTACTCTTTTTACATCATGAAAAGGCTTTTGAATTATCGGCTCCATACGCCACACCAAACTCTTTTGTGGGTAAATAAGCTAGGAAAAAATTTTGTACCTGGATCCGATTACCTAGCTGATGCAGAACTCTGAGTGAGGTTCCACGACACTTTTCTCATTGGAAGACATCACATAATAGGACACCTCAAGAAGGAGTTTTAGGTACGACTCTTCAATATCCCAACGCAGGAACTCAGCACCAGATGATACGAAATTCCTGTTATTTGGACGACTCAGTCAGTGCTTGTTAGCTGTGGGGTTCATGCTCTAGCCAGTGCACAGTGCTAATTAGAGGAGGTGCCTTGATCTGGAACTAAAAGTCTCTGTTGCAGCGTCAGTCACTCTGCTCTAGTAATAAAGAACCAGTAACACATCTTCGGGTGCAAAATCTAAATCATGATAGGGTTCCATACCATGAAAGAATGTGATATAGACTGAAAAAAAGGAAAAAAATAAGCTTAAAAAGTACATAAAGGAAAGATCAAACAAGTTCACTCTTATGGCAATTACGTGAAGTAACAAGACGGTGGCCAATCACTGTATTCTCAGTACATACTACGCACGCCCTATGATGTCTGTTATAGACTGCTCCACCACAGTACTAACAACGTCATAAGTCCAAAGTACATACTCTTGAGACCACACAAATTGGGCAATAAGAAGTAACACAGGAGCTCCAAGATGGATTAAAAAGAAAATTGTATGCCTAGAACACATCTCCAACCAAGTGTCAAAAATTCAACCTCTCACTTCATCCCTGGAGGACATAGCTGCAACAATGCGAGACATGGATAACAGCAGTGCACAACAGTCTCAGGTACCTGGAAGTTCACACTGATCTACGTGACACTGGATCGGATCTCCCGGCTCTAGGATTTACCGTCGATTACCCCCCCCCTCATCCCGGCCTTCTCCTGTTACCGTCCTACAATTACTCCTGCCACCCACAGGCAAATATATTCGAACTGCATTACAGCTAAGATCACATCCTCTACCTGCCATTCACCATGACATCCCTCCAAACTCTGTGGTTTATCATACTGATGGCTCTGTCGACCAGCAGTCCCTGCATGCTACTGCATCTCTTTACGTTATCTTACGTCCAAAGTAGCTGACAAGGCTTCCACACTCCAGACCAAGTCAACTGCCATTGAGATATCTCTTAAATATGCAACAACTCATAATCGTAACGTTGTGACTAGCACCGATTCGAAAGATGCTATTGAAACTTGGAAGCACTTAAATCCTACTGACGATGTTAATCTAATGACAAAGTTAATCTACAGTTGTAGGGTAGATGTGTTGTCCTCATTCGGGTTCATAGTCATGAGGGACTATACAACAGTGAGTCTGCTGACATCTTAATCATACAGGAATGAATTTATCACACGATCGAAGAACAAACCCAGAGTGTTGTGAACCAAATAAAGCCAAGGTTGGAGCCGGGATGGAGGTGTCGTCTGCTTGACCAACCATACAACCCTCCACAATTCTTAACCTTATGCCGCCTGGAATAAGGTTGTAACTGGCGACCAACGTCCAGTCAATGATGACAGGAATACCAGGGTGAGGATCATTTCAAACGTTGATAAATGTAAAAACTGTGGCCATATTGAAGGATACCCGCTAAATCTTACTTACTATACTTTGATGGCTTACATATGAGAGTATTACTGTAACTGATCACGTCATTGTCAATGTAACAAGATGATGATGTCAAGATTATGTAGTGTGTTTTCACATGGAAGATCTCTCGTTCCCGTCAGACGATGGATCACAGTTATTACCTGGGCCATTCTCAAGATCCTTCAGTAAACTATAAATAATGGCTGTTCCTCGAGTTTTCTTTCATTCTCTTTATATCTGATCGTCGTTTCCCGCACTAGCGAGGAAGAGCCAAGAACAGACGAAGAAAGGCCGTATCCATTCTCGAGCTGTCAAGTGTAATGCACCGAAACCACAGCTCCCTATCCACATACACGCCCCCGCAGACCTTTCCATGGTTTATCCTGGACAATTAACATGCCCTGGTTTAGCCCACTGATAGCATGTCGACCCCTTTATGCCACAGTTTTCCAATTCACTCTATCACGTGCACGCCTTTCACCCTCCTGCATATTCAGACCGCGATCGTTCAAAATTTTTTCATTCCATCTTTCCATCTCTAATTGGTCTCCCCGTTCTCCATGACCGTTCCATTTCTGACGCATATATCCTCTCTGTCAATCTTTCCTAACTCATTCTGTCCATATGTCCAAACCATTTCTGCTCTCTCGTTTTATTAACACACTCTTCCTTACCCTTTCATTACTTACTCGACAAAATCACCTCGCACCACATATTGTCATCAAGCATTTTATTTCCAACACATCCACCCTCCTCCGCACAGCCTTATCTAAAGCCCATGCCTAGCATTCTTACACTATTGTTGGAACTGCCATATGTTCAAATATACCCATTTTTGCCTTCCCAGATAACGATCTCTCTTCCTCAAGTACTCCAGCGCTCCAAGAACCTTCGTCCCTCGACCATCCACAGACTCCATTTCCGCTTCTATGGTTCAATTCGCTGCCAAGTCCACTCCCAGATATCTAAAACACTTCAATTGCTCCAATTTTTCTTCATTCAAACTCACACCTTTAACCAACCTGTTCCTCTACCCTGCTAAACCCAATAACCTTAATTTAATTCACATTTATTCTCAAGTTCCTCCTTTTACATAATCCTTCCAAACTCAGTCACAAACTTCTGAAGTTTTTCGCTTGAATCTGCCATCAGTGCTGAAAAAAAAGACACTTCCTGGGCCCGCTCATTCCCTACAGACTGCATACTCGCCTCTCTCTCTCTCTCTCCAAGAATTGTGTTTAGCTCCCTAACCACCCAATACATAAACAAATCAAACAACCATGGTGACATCATACCCCTGCCGAAAACTAACTTTCACTTAAATCCAATCGCTCTCCACTCTTCCTACTAGTACACATGCCTTATACCTATGAAAAAACATCTCGCTGCTTCTATCAGCATTTCCTCCCACATCGTATATTCTTAAGACCTTCCATAAGGCATCTCTATCAACCCTAACATATGCTTTCTCCAGATCCATAAATGCCACATACAAATCCATTTGTTTCTCTAAGTATCTCTCACATACATTTCTTAAAGCATACACCTGATCCACACATTCTCTACCCTTTCTGAAACCACACTGCTCCTCACCAATCTGACACTCTGTACATATCTTCACCCTCTCACTCGCTATCCTCCCATACAATTTTCCAGGAATACTCAACAAACTTATACCTCGCAGTATGAACACTCACCCCTATCCCCCCCTTGCCTTTATAAAGGGGCACTAAACATGCATCCCACCAAGCCTTAGGCAGCTCACCATGATTCATACAATGAAAATCCTAACACACCAGTTAACTACAGTCACTCCTTTTCTTTAAAAATTCAACTGCTATGCCAACCACTCTAGTCGCGCTGCCACAGTTCATATTACATATGTTTTTCACTACATTTTCTCTTCACTAAACCACTCTCCATGACTCTCTCATTTCGCCTAACACCCCGTCCCAAACACCCTACATCTGCCACCCTATCATCTAATACATTCAACAGTCCATCAAATTACTCACATCTCACTTTATCACTACCTGCTATTATTTCCCTTTTTTCCCCCTTCATCGATCTTCCCATTCATTCTCTTGCTTTCCACACACTATCAACCTCCTTCCAAAGCATCCTATTTTCCTAATATTTGCTCATTTGCCCTCTTTTTCAACCCCCGCACCTTCCTTTTGACCTCTTGCCGCTTTCTCTTATACACCCCTCAGTTATTTGCACTCCTTCCCTGTAAGTACCAACCAAACGCCTCTCTTATCTCTTTCACTAGCAACTATACTTCATCCCACCACTCACTTCCCTTTCAACCTGCCCACCTTTCGCATGCCACATACATCTTTTACACTTGCCATCACTGCTTCCCTAAATACATTCCATTCCTCACCCATTCCCGTTGCTCCGTTTACTCGCATCTTTTACCATTCTACACTCAATCTCTCCAGGTATTTCTTCAACGAAGTCTCTTCTCCAACCTCACTTACTTTTATCACTCTTCTCACCGATATTGTTTCCTCTCTTCCGAAAACATCTACAAATCTTCACCTTCGCCTCCACAAGAAAACGATCTGACATCCCACCAGCTGCCCCTCTCAGCACATTTACATTCAAAAGTCTCTATTTTACACGTTTGTCAATTAATACATAATCCAATAATACCCGCTAACCATCTTTTCTATGCACATATGTGTACTTGTTTATAGCCCTATTTCTAAACCAGGCATTTCCAATCACCAGTCCTTTTTCAGCAAACAACCTCCCAAGTTGTTCACCAATTCCAGTAATAATACTGAATACCCGATGCCCCCCGTTATACCCTCAACTGCCACATTACTCATCTTCGCATTTAAATCACACGGTACTAATACCCGGTCTCTTACATCAAAACAGCTGACACACACACTCAACTGCTACCAAAACACCTGCCTCTCACGACCACCTTCACCATCCACCTTCACTTTTACATTCATCAGTCCAGAATTCACTTCCTTACACTCACACACTCCCACAACTGCTTTTATTTTACTTTCTGGGGAAAATTCTATCGCAGTTGTACGATCTCCTATCACCTCTTTCTGACCCTATCATTCTTTACATGGTCGACGCTTCACATTTCCCATACCACATATTTGACCCAAAGCTTTTGATTTCCAACAGTTCTCTTATTTTTTTTTCCAATAATAATGATAATACTGACAATAATAGTAATTAGAGCTTTAGACTGTGTATGAATTTTTGAAGCATATTCACAGCAACATCTGCGCCTTATCTAAGGCTCATGAGGAGGTCACTGTAGTCTATGCAGAGTACGAGGAACATCACACGAAAACAAAGCACACAGAATATCGTAAGACACCACACTAAAAAGATAAAACTATCCTTCGAAGGAGATCAGAATTTCCATGAGTTAGATTCGAATATAAACAACCACTTCACGAATTGCTAGTTACACGTATTACCACGACGACATAACAGTATGTCCGTGTAAAACTTCCGTTCACACCGTTGTATAACAAGCATGGAGTAATTCTACACCAACAGCTTTATATATAAATTGACGTTTAGGCTACATCTGTACATGGGTGCCAAATCCATGTCTGATACATACCTTACAGTTTCTCATCCATTTTAGATTTATAAATGATTGCATAACCTAATCTAGCAGAAATCATTTGATATGCTAATAAAATTAACATTAATTTTAGTTAGTGTTCTTTAGGTTAGTTGGGGTTGGGATAAGATAAAAACTTCATTGGTTAATGTTACATTATCGGAACTTTAAAGGCCTGATGGTTAGTGCTGGTTAAGCTGAATTAAGGTTATGCTCCTTTGACTACAAAACGATGGACGAAGAAAAAAAAAGAAGTTTCGTGTTACTATGTCTGTGCGTTATCCTGTTATAATAAACTTTTCAACTTCATTTTCAAACTAAACAACCTTTGCAGCACCACACGCCAGAATATTTTTTTTTCTTTACCTTTGAAACAAGATACTTAATAAAATGTGTATTGCTAGAGAAAGTGAGAGGCTCAAGGCTAGAAACAATTTACTTTGTCATTTCGCAGGATGTTAGCTATGTAGCTTGAAGCGATTTAAAAAATTTTAAAGCTCTGCTCTTCTGGTTGTCCTTTTAACACATGTAAGCGTCGGTAAAAAGTGCGTAGGCTGTGTTACGGAGTGGAACCTGATTGTGAGGCTACTGAATGAAAACTACGGACGTATACTATATTGAAATCCTAGGAAAAAGTCAGAGCCGAGCGTTTGCATGTTACTTAAATTATTTCTGTATTCTACTTTACATCAAGTCCCACAACACAATTTTTCATCTACATAGTTTAAAACAAGCAGTTCACCTATAATATAATGAAATGCATTACAAAGAAAAATTGTAACGAAAGCATACGTATGTTCACTGCAACTATATTTTTCTATTTATATCCGTAGGTTATGCAGTTACCATAAAAAGATTTTATTGTTCCTACAAAAAAAAAAACTAAGGAATGTTAATGGCCATATGTTAATACAAAAATACGTAGTCTGAGGGTTACTAGTAACATATATAATCACTGATATATACAGGCATATCCAACTGTGTGGGTGCATGAGAGACCACACCTGACATTTATCTCTTCTGATAATGCACATGAACCTATGATTCTCACCTAACCAAGCCTGGGGACTGACAATTATGATAATGCATACGAATCTACGATTCTTGCCTCACCCAGCCTGGGGACTGATACTTAATTCTTACGATAATGCATACGAACCTATGATTCTTACCTAACCTAGCCTGGGAATTGACAATTACGGTAATAAATACGAACTTATAATCCAAACTTAATCTAGCATGGGAAGGGACATTTTCGATAATGCATATGCATCTTTGATTCTCACATAACCTAGCTTGGGGGCTGACACTTACTTCTTACAATAATGCATCTGAACTCATGATTCTCACCTAGCCAAGCTTGTCCTCCTAGCCTAGCTTGGGAAATGACATTTACGATAATGCATATGAACCTATGATTCTCACCTAGCATAGCCTGGGTATTGACTTTTACAACATCTAACCTAGCCTGGGGATACAGGAGGAAACTTCTCACTGGGACCCATATTCTCTGGTGTTCCTGTTTTATAAATAAGTGGAATACTGAAGGGAGGTAAATATCATGAATGTATCCAAACGGTAGTATCGTTAAAGTCACATATCTTGATACAAGTTTAGCTTGCAAAAGCTTGAATCCATCAGATCTTTCGCTAAATTACCATAGACTATTACAGAAGGGCTTCAGGGTCTGCTTAGTTAGCTGGACTTCAGGCCTAACAAATACCATCGTCCTTAAGGCCGTCATCGTCAACATCTATCACTAACCAAAAAATCAAACACTTTCTTCAGATGTTAAATACGGTTCTAAGACCACATACAAGGCCCACGTTACTGGTTACCCTCTACTAAAACTGTATGTATAGATAGTCCTACCTAATTCAAGCGTAAACAACCTACAAAGGCCTATGGTTTGATGGCGGGGGCCTGCGGTGCATGTTCTAACCCCGAAGAAATGACATACTAAGCAATAAATTTTACACACTGAACAATAAATTCTACACGGCAATAAATTTTACACATGCTGACAATCACTGCGTTTAACAGCCATTAGTATTGTTCGCGACGAACTCTCACAATATATGTTAGTCTTAGAAGAATACTGTAAGTCTGATACTGAAAATAAACAATTAATCGTCTTAGTACAATACTTGTAAATACTCCATTCCAGATGTCCAAATTCCCATACAATGTTCGTAAATAAGGCTTGGTACACGATGATATCGCATCACTCACTCACCCAAGGGTTACACGTAAAGTGATCACTGATAGTTACAGTCGAGGAAGTTATACCCAGGAAGCGTAACTGAGATGCTATTCCTACAGTCTGCCCGCGAGTCACATGCATCAGCATTTCTGACGGCGGTGAACCCAACTAAAAGACGGATCACAGAAAATGGAAAATTTCCTCTGCCGTGGGAAAAGAAGCCATATGTTTAAAGCTAAGTGTAGAATTCCTAATATGTTAAACTTCTTGAAAAATATAAGTACGCGATGGTAGTTTAATACATAACAATATCAGTTAACTTACCATGTAGTACATACATATACTATGGATGATATGTATTGTCAAAATCCCAACCGCCCTCAACTACAGTGGGTTTCGACCCCTTAAATGCATTAGCCCAGGCTTATGTCTTGAGGTAACTGTTTCGGTTGATGAACAAGGCTATATAGACGCCGCTATATCTTGGTAAAGGTCGAGTGCCATCTCTAAACAACAAACTCATATTTGTACATATCACATTTCAATAAATAACTAGGTCAGGATTGCAAATACCCTTGAAACAACCAACAAAACAATATATTGCAAGTAATAACAAAATACAAATTATGATCCGAATACAAGGTGGACGCTATGACGGACTAGCCACCGAAACATTCATTCTAATTAAACATGAAATTTACTTTTACCCATGAATACTGCTCTCTTTCCTTCTATAAATAATGCTATACCCTTACTCTTCGATATAACAATCAACTAAGGACAGATGATATTAATAAGGGGAAATACAACCTGATTATATAGAAGAACCAGTGCGTAAGACCAAGGCACGAGGAAGGAGAGAGAGAGAGAGAGAATTTGCGTTTCAGCAATTTAGCTTCAGCTCCCAAAATTATTGTATTAACGTAACATGCATTTCTTTATAGAGAATAGTAGTAATCATAATCTTTACAATACTCTTTCAATAATTCATTTAAGAATAATGATTGAAATAATAAGAGAATAAAAGATTTATATCATTCTCCGAATCTATAAGAGAAAACGTAATAGTACATTAAGAGACCTTACTGCCGCACCACCACGCGACCCACCACCGGGACACCACTACTCCCCACCTGCGGGCTGGTGCCCGCTTTGTGTATTCTG
>JAYMFT010113095.1:0-13459 GCA_038088735.1 Panulirus argus
TCAGCACCCACTGTACCTCATACAGTGTCAGCACCCTCTGTACATCATACAGTGTCAGCACCCACTGTACCTCACACAGTGTCAGCACCCACTGTACCTCATATAGTGTCAGCACCCACTGTACCTCATACAGTGTCAGCACCCTCTGTACATCATACAGTGTCAGCACCCACTGTACCTCACACGGTGTCAGCACCCACCCAGACAACACAGAAACAAAATGTAAGTTTTCTCTCTGTGACTCATTAACTTTTCCAGTTGCCAGGTAAATAATGACTGGAGGCGTAAAAATAGATGCTGATTAAGTCTGTATAAGCGTTGATTACTTTTGAAGGTATCACAGCCAAGCTTTACAGGAAGCACTTACGATGTTCAAATCCTTGGGCATTACGGAGTCATCCTTGCAAGCAAGGGTGAGGTGCAAATGGCACCATCACAACCGCGGGGACTGGTAGGCAATACTGGACCATTGCCTTGGGACAAATGATGCATCACGCTTCTCAGTTCGTCTCAAACAAACTTTATATTGAATGAATAACAGCAAACTCAAGGGTGGAGAATTAAGGAAAGCCTCAGGTGGGCTTTTACTGGGGGGTGTAAAAGACAAGATGGGGGTTGTTTTTACAACAGTACAAAACACAGTATATACGCATGACCAACGCCCACGGTCGGCACTTGAGTCTGGGTCTGTCAGCAGGCGGCGTTGGGAGGTGGATAGCGACAGATGGCTCATATGATGATCAGGAACACAGATGGCACAGGTAGCAGTTCAGGAACTCGATCCCATGGTAACAGGAACACGGCAGCTGGTGGCAGCTGCCTCTAGGGTGTGGTCCAGTTCCAGTCTGGGTCAGTCCATCAGTTCACACCATCAGGAAGGGTGTGGCGGGGATGAACTCGAATGAATGGTGTGGCAGGGGTGAGCCCGGGTGGATGGTGGAGGAGGGGTGAACCCCCAGGTGGATGGTGGAGCTGGGGTGACCCCCGGGTGGATGGTGGAGGAGGGGTGACCCCCCAGGTGGATGGTGGAGCAGGGGTGAGCCCGGGTGGATAACTCCAGGGAAACTCAGGACGACCGCTGACACCACTGGACACCCGTTCACACCTGAGTCCAAGTGGAAACTGTTGAACCTTTCCCGCTGGGAGTTTCTCCAGGTGACAAGGATGACGGCCAAGGGCAGAACATTCACCCGCACGCCATCCACTCTACTGCAGGAGAGGACAGGCGGTCAGGACGGTAGGCAATGCTTGCTTCCTCCTGCTGCTGTGGCTAGCGACGGGGCGTGACGTTCTACCCTGAGGGCAACACCTGTAACGTCCCACAGTAATTGAAGGCAGATGAAGATGTAGTGAGGCTGATGGTGTAGTGAAGATAACAGTATAGAGAGGAAAAGGATATACTGAAAATGAAGCCTGATCTATGAGGATGTGAAAACAAGAATGTAGTGAAGAAAGCCTTTGACCTGACCTGTGAGTGAATGTGATGGAGAGTGGCAGTCCACAGGGAGACACAACATAACATTGGTTCGTCTGCATTTACTGCGTTTTTTGTGCGAAACATATGTACCCTTAAACACAAAGATACAATAACGCAGAGATACGTATGTTTGTTGGTAAGGTTTCTTCATACTAGATGACTGTGAGGCCAAAAGTAAAGGTCTGAAAACTGCCGAGTAGCGGAGGTGGGAAGGAGGGAGAGGAAGATTTTGAGGGGGAGTTAAAGAAAACGTAGTCAAGTGATTGAGGAAGAGTGTAGAGAGATATCTAGAGGAAGATGGAAGGACAGGAAGATGGTGGGGTCACGGTCAGCCAGAGAGGGCCACCAAGTCAGCAGGTTCCTTCGCGGTGATGGTGGAAGAAGACATCAGAGACTCAAAGATTAGAAATACCTGTAAACATCATATGTAACGAAGGAATCGGTCGTGAACGTATGGGTCAAATCTCTTCATAAATATATCTGTGGTGGTGCTTTCACCTACGGCAGTTAGTGAAATCATGCCACACGTTAACCATCCTGTTGAAAAGTATTGTTTCTTGCTTCCGAGTAAAACGTTTGCCTACGAGTCTTCTGTATCCATGACCAAGACTTGAAATCAGATGAATTTCTGCTGCTTGAGTCGAGATTATAAAAGCCTTTGGTTAATCCTGAATGCATGTAATATTAAATCTCTTAACTGTCTTTAAAATTTGTTTCTCAGTCCAGGAATGATATTGGTAGCTCGCCGACATTACCTCCTTAGTCTTTTCTTTCTTTTCGAGTGAAATGCTCAAAACTGAGCACACTATCAAAGGTGGGAACACAGCACCAAATTGCACAGAGTAGCAGACTACATCAAAGTTCATTTACCATCTAAAGCCCTACCCACTCACTGTCTGCGAATTTTGATATCTTACAACGCAGCTCAATATGAATGTCATATATGTATTTGTGTGTGCGTGTGTGTGTGCGCATCTCTCTCTCTCCCTCTCTCTCTCTCTCTCTCTCTCTCTCTCTCTCTCTCTCTCTCTCTCTCTCATATAACTTCTTCCTAATTGTACCTTAGCTGAAGGTACAGTATACAGGTCCTGCAGGTCGTCCTAGGGAGAGAATCAGACAGAGCCAGTCCACGGGCTTGGGAAGGCCAGTGACATTATAAAAGGTGACACCCAGACTGTAGTGGGAAAAAAACAGTATCTTTTCCATGTGATGGATTAAGGTCATTAAAGAAAATACATTGGTTACATCATTTTCTACTTATGTAGCCGACATGACAGACAAGGGGCAAAGAGAGAGGAAAAAGAAAGCTTCAGTCGTAGAACATCCCGAAGGAAAGGAGGAGAAAAGAGGGAACGTGGAAAAGATTGCTTTTGAGTTCAATCGCTTCTTTGTTTATACACCTTTTCGCTTCAAGAGGGGAAGCACAGCAGACTGGGAGGATTTTGTCGCTTTGCCTCGTGGTGGCGTACCTGAAGGAGGGGTCAGGGAGTAAAGGAAGACCTTAGATTTTCACTGATCTTCGACCGGTGCGACCACCGAAAAGAACCTTGCCTGGTTCATCACCTTGCTAAAGCGCGGGCACAAGCAAATGTATTCTTGGGCTTTAGGAAGTAGATCCGTGCGATCGCCATTAATGATCAGGGGTCTTCATAACAGAGAAGATGATGTGGCTTATGCCCGGCACGTTAATGTTGATATCACCGTTGAATTACAGTGAGATTTATAGAGGTAGGTAGAGATCGTGTTGGTAGAGATTCCCCTTTGGCTCTGTGACGTTAATTCTAGCTCAGTCCCAGATGCTGCGCATGTCGCGTTTCGATGTTCTCTCTCAAAAGTGTGCGTCGCAATCGCTCTTCGTGGTATCATATCGTGTGTACTACATCCGTCGGCTAATCTGCCAGGTTAATAGCCTGTTGGAACCCTGACTTCCTGAGTAATCGCTCTTCCCGTCCCCCAGGACCTCCGGGGTTCGATCTGCCCCAGAACGGCGAAGATTGTAACAACGTGCCAGACCTTCCGGAGAGATGGGTCTCCTCTGACGGCTCATGCTGTAGGTGAGTGTGTGTTGCTTGTAGTCACCCTAGGAGACCAGTAAGTGCATGGTTCTTGTAATGTAAGTAGTCATCCTCAGCGACCAGTAAGTATGTGGTTCCTGTAATGTAAGTAGTCACCCTCAGCGACCAGTAAGTGCGTGGTTTTTGTAGTGTAAGTAGTCATCTCAAGCGACCAGTAAGTGCGTGGTTCTTGTAGTGTAAGTAGTCACCTTAGGCAACCAGTAAGTGAGTGGTTCTTGTGGTGTAAGTAGTCACCCTAGGAGACCAGTAAGTGTTTGGTTCTTGTAGTGTAAGTGGTCACCCAAGGCGACCACTAAGTGTGTGGTTTTTGTAGAGTAAGTAGTCACCCTAGGCGACCAGTAAGTGTGTCCTTCTTGTAGTGTAAGTAGTCACCCTAAGCGACCATTAAGTGTGTGGTTCTTGTAGTATAAGTAGTCACCCTAGGCGACCAGTAAGTGCGTGGTTCTTGTAGTGTAAGTAGTCATCCTCAGCGACCAGTAAGTATGTGGCTCTTGTGATGTAAGTAGTCACCCTAGGCGACCAGTAAGTGTGTGGTTCTTGTAGTGTAGGTAGTCACCCTGAGCGACCAGTAAGTGCATGGTTTTTGTAAAGTAGTCACCCTAGGCGACCTGTAAGTGCGTGGGTTTTGTAGTGTAAGTAGTCACCCTAGGCGATCAGTAAGTGTGTAGTTCTTGTAGTTTAGGTAGTCACCCTAGGCGAGCAGTAAGTGCGTGGTTCTTGTAATGTAAGTAGTCACCCTAGGCGACCAGTAAGTGTGTGGTTCTTATAGTGAAAGTGGTCACCCTAGGCGACCAGTAAGTGTGTGGCTCTTGTAGTGTAAGTAGTCACCCTAGGAGACCAGTAAGTGAGTTGTTCTTGTAGTGTAAGTAGTCATCCTCAGCGACCAGTGTGTGGTTCTTGTAATGTAAGTAGTCACCCTAGGCGACTAGTAAGTGTGTGGTTCTTGTAATGTAAGTAGTCACCCTAGGAGACCAGTAAGTGTGTGGTTCTTGTAGTGTAAGTAGTCACCCTAGGCGACGAGTAAGTGCATTGTTCTTGTAGTGTAAGTAGTCATCCTCAGCGACCAGTAAGCGTGTGGTTCTTGTGATGAAAGTAGTCACCCTAAGCGACCAGTAAGTGTGTGGTTCTTGTAGTGTAAGTAGTCATCCTCAGCGACCAGCAAGTGTGTGGTTCTTGTAATGTAAGTAGTCATCCTAGGCGACCAGTAAGTGTGTGGTTCTTGTAGTGTAAGTAGTCACCCTCAGCGACTAGTAAGTTACAGATATCGTTTCCTGTAGAGTGCTATCGTGTCAGGTTATGGATACTGTAGGGCGCTTCCGGGAGGCAAAGTTTCCGAAGAGTTACTGAATTGTTGTTTAGAACGACTTCCTCAGCGCTTCTTGCTGTGCGTGTTGGATGAGGTGTCTTCTGCTGTGGGTGTCGGCAAAGTGTTGTTCCCTGGCGGACGCGTAACTAAAGGGTCCCGTCTCTCGTCACAGGTGCTGTGCCGGCGTCACCAGGTGCCGGCGGCGTCGTAATTGCGTGACAGCGCCGGAAGTCGCACCCAACTGCGTCAGGAGGGAGTTCTTCAACGGCACCTGGTGAGAATATTGACCTCTGAGGACTGACAGTGTGGTAGATGAAAGGATAGAGAGGAGAGATCCTGGTGTATATGACTTGGTATGAACGAGGAGCTAATCATTGTCTCACCCTACAGGAGGAGAAATGTTTGGGTTTTCCTCAGTTTCTTCTCTTAATCATTTTTTTCTCTCCAGCATTTCTATTTCCTTTCCAACAGTCAGCATCCTAACCTTAACCCTTGACCTGATCCTTATGGGTCAGGTCAAAGGACAGTGTTGTCTAGGATGATGTGAAGATCTGTTTCTTGGCGGGAAACGTATTACATTCACACGCATGAATGTTGTAGTTTCTAGCACTCGTGTGTGTCCTGCAGGTGGCTATGTATAGAGAGGCGATGCTTTCTAAGAAGTTTCTCCGGCAATCTACAAGGAAGCTTTAGCAGTCGTCGAGGACGCTTTAGGGGTCGTCGAGGACTCTTTGGCGGTCGTCACGGAGGCTTCGGTCGTAAGCGATATCCCAGCGTCAGAGGACGCATTTGTGTGAAGGACAACAGTGGTGGTGAAGGGACGACCCCTGATGGCGGGGAGGCGCCTGCCCCTCCCGATAGAATTGACGAAGGTGAAGGAATTGACGATGGCCTTCTTGAATAGGACGAAGAGGCCGATTCTGGCGGGCGTGGCGGATACGGGGGGATGGGCTTAACATTCGCTGGTTTTAGGCGCCGCGAGGGTGGTTGAAGGCTTGGTGGAGGTAAACATAGGCGTGTCTGTGAGTGAGAAGGGAGAGGCAAGGCTAAGGTAGGGTTGGGCGTATTTGAGGTAGGGTAAGACTTTGTGGGGGCAAGGAAAAGCCCGGTGGAGGTAGTGGGATGCCTGGTGGTAGGTAAGGTACCATGTGGTATGATCTGTCTCTGTATAATGTAATGGACGTCCGGTATGTACTGTGGTGGACGTCCAACGATGGATGTAAACTGGACCGTGTAACCTTAGAGTAGCAGCATAGGTTGGGTTGGGCCCTTTATGACACACAAGCTGCACAAGACACCCATGACATCTTTCGGGTATTTGGACAAAAAAGAAATGTACAGAAGGGCACATTTCCTTTATGCATGTCAAGTCCATATAGATCATAGGACTGGGTTACGTGTAGCGTGAAATACGTACAACAATTTATCTTGATGTTCAGGAGTGAAAACCTTCAGGTGTCACTGTCAGGACATCTACACCAGCAGTGACAAGACAAATATCTGTGTCCAAACATCTGGCAACAATTCCATTTTGTCAATGAATCTTCACGATAGGAATTATGACGAAGAAATAGACTCTAATATTTTCTTTTTTTTATCATTTGTTTATCTATGTTTTTTTTTTTTTTGTATGCAGTCTGAGTTGTTATGAATAAAGTCCAGTCTAACTCGTGAGTATTTTCATTGACAATTTTCCTCGATGATAAGATGTATAAGACGCATAAAGTCGACATCTATTCTCTTGGTGTATTTTTTTTCTCTCTCTCTCTCTCTCTCTATCTCTCTCTCTCTCTGAAATGCAAAACAACACAGTCACTTGGACAAATTGAAGAGACCTGAAAGCCAAATCTAACTTTGGAAGAAGTTTCTCCGCGGGTAGATGCACTGAACACTGGGGTAAGTCAACGTCAAATGTTCTTAGTGGAAAGACAAAATCACCTTCAGAAACTGGTTCAACAAACTGTTCATCATTATCAGATTGTTACAATATGACTTACAATGTCGTCATATCACTGTTACCAAACTGTCACGCCATTAGGTCGTCATGCCATTATTACTAGACTGTATATGCCAAAGAAACTAAACTATCCCAATCTCATCACGAGAGACATGTCGCTGTTACCAGACAGTCAGACCAATATTCCCTGGTTAGGAACCAATTCTTTCACATCATGACCTTATAGTCTGCCTTCACCTCGTTGACCTCTAGTCCATATTCAGGTCAAGACCTTTAGTGTCCCTATCTCATGTGGAGACACAAATTATTTTGAATCTTAAAGAGATTAGATGGTGGAATGGTGTTGCTAGCCGCGGTGAGAGCGATCTACCGAGTAACTCAAGAGTGTGGTGGGCACCGCCATGGTAACGGCCACTCTGAGGGTGAGACTGGGATCGCCAGCATCCTCCATTCCTTTCATAATTTTAGCTCACCATTCACGAGTGACGGTTCCGTGTCGTCAGCCGTGAGGGTACATTCCAAAAATGTGTCATGCAATTAAGTACGCATCATTCATCAGGAAGAACAATGATGTGCCTTGTATACTGAAGCGTCGAGTGTTCGAGGCGGCTTTGTTACTGTCTTCTCTTATGTACGGGTGTAAGTCGTGGGTGGGTGCCGACATACAGCCCTTCATGAGGCTGTTTAACTGGACGCCGAAACGCACGCAGGGGGTGAGGAAGGCAAAACCCAACCTTGTTTGATACACTGAAGCAGGTTACCCTTCGCTCCTGGGCTTTATTAAGCTTAAACAACATAAATTCTTTAAAAGGATGTGGCAGGAAAGATCTGTAATGTAAAATGACCATTTGGCATTAGCTATTAGAATTATTGCTCCTCCGGTACGCCTACAGGCAAAGCTATTGAAAAACTATCTGAGTACCGACCTGCCGACTATATCGTCAATGATTGCAACTGTCGGTGATGGTATAGCGAGTTCGCGGTCATCACGATGTGTAATATATAAAGAAATAAACCCAAATTTCGCAATACATGACATTTACACAACAAAACATAAGGTTTACGTTTTCCACCGAATTTCATTCACAAATTCAAATTCAAAATGTTTATTGACAGTTGCATCAAAGGAAACTGGTCAGTATGCTAACCATCCTCTCCATGCAAGCTCAAATTACACTCTGTTCAAAAATCAAAGAAATAAAAACTTTTCCTAAAATCTTATGTCAATCTTATGAAACAATTTCACAATATCTCTCATTACATCTTTCTTCACAAAAAAATAAAACGCACCATCTGTGTCACATCAGTAATACTGTATCCCCTAAACTGCGCAATACAGTTACACTCCATTATGTAATGGTATGATGTATGAGAGTCCCCCTTCCCACAAAGTTTAAAAGGAATGCCATCAGTTCCTTCAATATACTGCCAAAAATACTTGTATCTTAAACGAAGTCTCATCAGAAATGCATCATAATTTACTGAAGCTTTACGATAAGTATAGAATTCAGAATTCTTAAATAATGTTTCATACTGCTACTACCATTACTTAAAATTTTCCTTACATTATCCATTTCCCATTGTTGACGTATTCTAACCATATTCAGTTTAATTCCTTTAATATTCAGAACAGATTCATATTGAAATGTGTCATTACTACACCCTTGTTTAGCCATCATATCCTAGTCATTGTATGCCGTGTATAATTTTCTTACATAGTAATGTCATCCACAGGAGCTTTTGAATTTAATGCTAAAAGAGCACTTTGACTATCTACAAGCCTATAAACCGACTTTTTCTAGTCTGGACATATTAGATAGTTATCAATAGCTTTGCCTGTAGGCGTACCGGAGGAACAATTGTTCCAATAGCTAATGCCAAATGGTCATTTTACATAACAGATCTTTCCTGCCACATCTTTTTAAAGAATTTATGTTGTTTAAGCTTAATAAAGCCCAGGAACGAAGGGTAACCTGCTTCAGCGTATCAAACAAGGATGGGTTTTGCCTTCCTCACATACATAGCATACAGGTCTGCCATAGGGCGGGAACTTCTGTTTCCAATTCTCTAAGATACAGTGTCTTCTACACTAACATCATATTAAAGAAATTCCCTTATAACAGTGCCTCGTCCAGCTCTATTTCCAATAACTGAACCAACACAGTACACATGAATAACATTTTCCTTAAGATACTCAGCTAATTTCTCAGTGAACATTTGGTTTAACTCATAAGGATTACAGTCCTTTTTTCTTTACCACTACCTTATCCATTGTAACAGTAACTTTCTCCATAAGCCAGGGTTCAAAGTTAAGCTTATATGGCAATGGTACACATTGATCTGCAACATCATATTCACATATCATCTGCAAATGTTTTTTAGTATATCTAATAATCTTTATATTACTAGCAACACCATTTGTAAATTTATCAATAGCTGACTTAAGGTAGATATCACCCTATGCAATTAAACGTATAGTAGAAATTACAGTCAACTCCCTAATTCAGTGAATTATGCTTGGAACATTATCTTAATTCTTATTGTCCTTGGACAACCAAGTATATTCCTCATTGCCTCATTCTGAAGAACCTCTGATGGATAGAGGTCTTTTTCAGAGTAGAAAACCAGAACTAGCGCCGAGTAGTTAACAATACTACTAACCGTACTCAAGTACACAGCTCTTGAGACTGTTATACTTACACCATAGCCTTTGTTAGACAAAACTTTCAGAGGATTTAACCTAGCTATACATATAATTTTAACATAATAAATCTGATCCTTAATATTATCATAACTAACAAACATACCATGATATACATAACTGACCACTTGCTACCCTTGACTAATGTTTTGATTTATTTTCGTTAATAACCAGTCCCAAAGAGATACAAATATCCTGCAGTTGATCAATAACCTTGGTCATAATTTCTACATCTTTACATTGTATCAGAATATCATCCGCATAAATAATTACTTGAGACTCACCATAAATATTGTAGCTAGCAGTCTCGTCCAGAAGTATATTAAATAACATAAGACTCAAAACACCGCCTTGTGGGCATCCTAATTCAAAACTTTTTTCCTCAGATTCATAACCTAAAAGCCAAACACTCCCTTTTCAGTCAATTAGATAGTCTTTGATCCATGTCAGTAGTTTGCCTTTTATGCCTTTATAAACTAGGCTTTCCAAAATAACTTCCTTATTTGCCTTATCAAATGCGCTTTTAAGATCTACAAACAATCTAGTTAGAATTGCCATTACTAAGACATTTAAAGACATAGTTGGTTGTGCTTTTACCCTTTAAGAAACCAATCAAGTCATTTCACAATAAACTTTCAGTTTTAAGCAGCAAGATATTGAAAACCATTCTTTCCATCATTTTACAAAGGCAAGATGTTAATGATATGGGCCTGTGATCCCTATCACTTTTAGGCACAGGTATTACAAGTGCACTTTTCCATTTAGCTGGCAGTCTTCCATTTTCACATGAAAGGTTAAAAAGATCTAAAATTGGGCTGCTTTTCATACTTGCAAGACAATAACATTATAAGTTAGTCCATCCCTACTAGGAGCAGTAGACTTGCCCTTCTTCACTACGTACAAAATTTCATTCTTTGTATATGGTACACAAGTATCATCACATACAGTATTTTCAATATTCACCTACCTTTGAATAATATGTCTTAAACTACTTGAAGACTCCTGAACATTACTTGGCAAACACTCATGGCTTGATGCACAGCACTACTTAATTATTAGTTCATTAACTTTTGTCTTTGATTTGGGAGAACAGTACTTTTTGTTCTAACTCCTCTCACCTTATTCGCGCTATTCCAAACCTGAGCTAAAGATTTTGTTAGGGGCAACATCTGTCAAAAAATCAGCTCAATACTTACTTACTTCTGGCTTTTTTTTTTTTTTACTTAATTTCTGTTGTACACTCTGCAACTTGACATGAAATTTCCCTATTTCTTTTATTGCTCGGATCTTAACTCCATTTACTATGGCATTTCCTTAGTAACTTATTCCAGCCCTTAACTTCCTTATAATTATAGCACTTATTCCTAGTTCTTTTAATATATTCAGAATTTTTTTTTGGGGGGGGCTCATTCAGTATGGCATCAATTGCTCTTAACTGATCATTATAGACAATATTTTCATCTTTAATGCCAAGCTCTTTGTACCCTGCATACCACTCACTATCTATTGTAATAAATTCACTACGTTGCCCTTCCTTAATTGACTACCTTTTTCTGCCATTAATATAAGTCATTATATTCAAGTAGCTTTACTGTAATCGCAAAATGATCACTCAAGGGAGTCTCAACAACATCTGAATCAGCATGAACCTCTAACATATTAAAAAGTACAGCATAGTTTCGCCTTCCCCAATTAACAAGCGTCGATTTCCCAGTTCCAATGACCTTGGCATCTTCCACGGAGTCCACAGGCCTTTTCAACACCCTACCGTTATAATTCTGTGACCCTCTACTTCCAACATCATTATGCCGAGCATTCAGATCACCATGTAGCAGGCAACAGACATCGAAAATATCATCTGGCAAATCCACAACTACTAGGGAATCAGCATGTACATATACAATAAAAATAAACAGTGTAGTATCTTTTAGCGTAATGCTAGCACATAAAAAATTCAGTACCATTCACTTTAAAAGCAGAATGGAAAGAAGCTGCAATATTATCTTTGACTTAAGCTGTTAGACCTGTACAGTTTTCTGTTAGTTTCGCTGGTAATTCAAAACTTTGGTAGTCCCTTAGCTGTAAAGATATTCCATTTAAGCCAACCTTGTAAACCTATAACATCGATATTACTAGAATCGACATATGCATGAAGATCTGTTAATCTTTTGTTCAGGCTATTTACATTCCAGGATATCATTCTAACATTATGATCACTTTTGAGATTTTTTCTTTTCATTTTCTTCACTGAAATAACAATATCCTTTTTAATTTCACCCCTTGGAGTAACAAAATATTTCATCGCGGAGTCCAGAATACCTTTTACAACAACAATCTCTTTTGCAAGAAGACGTTATTGTCCTCTGCCATATTCTATTTTGAGCTTTGTTCACAAATTGCCGTCATCATTATCATCAATAACACTGTCTAAGACCATTCCTGTTACTTTTGAACTGTCTGTCTTTATTAACAGAAATATCAGCAACATCACTTTACTGCACAAGATTCCCTAAACACTTCTCTATATCAACAGTTTCTTGCTTAAACTCACTGGTCTCCTTGCGGAGTTCTGCTAGTGTATTTACCTCCGTTGAATTGTTCCCTATATCTATGTTTCTCTGATCATGATTACTCAATTCCATACGTTTTTCCCATAAACTTTTAGTGCTTGGCGTTCCAGTAACAGCCCTCCCTTTATCCACTTGACAACCAGACTGATGTGATTGGAAATGATCAACTTGGACTAGACTCGCGCACTGGCATTATGAGCTCCCAACAATTACAACATTTTGGTGTAATTTTCTCCTTCGCTTTAATCTTATCTCCACACACTGTAGAGTCATGGCCTTTCCCACAAAATCTACACCGATCATTAAAGCATTTCCGGACCATTTGTGCCCAGCTACAACATCTATAACACTGTACTGGAGATTCATTGTAAACAGCGATTCCCTTGTATTCCAAGCCTCTCTCACAAAACTTCTTCTGCTGTTGAACCTTGAATTAACGCAATTAACTGCGGCTTTGGTACTAGTCAGTTATATGTGACGACTCTTCCTTTAGCCCAAACAAATTTGTCATCAACCAACATAACTCCAGGATCACTGTAGACAGGATAATCAAAAAGAATTATCTTTGGCACATTTCTCAAGAGAGTTCGCGAAACCCACCGTACTTAAATATCGAGCTGATTCCTTATATTTTGCAGTAATACATGGGGTGTGTTTGCCTTCTTTAAAAAGTACTTCAAACTCTTGACGTTGTTTGTAAAGTCTAACAGTCCATTTCACCTCATAATGAAAGTCCATTCCATTGTTCCAAAGGAAGTAGAGACGTGGTCTCCTCAGAGCGATACCACCATCTGAAGTACCATTCCCCTCCTTGAGTAATCGTTCAACCATCTTGCCTACCTTGACTTCTAGCCGTACTGTTTATCTCTTCTACTAAAACTTCATTCCTCCTCCTCTTGTCATTCCTGATATCTTCACCATCACTTCCTCCACTCTTTCTCACCGCCTCACGCCACCTCTTCATTTCTTTCTTGCTAAACACCTCTAGAAAGACTTCTTTTCCCGACTCGCTGCCCGTTAACTCTACATCCTCGAAAGACATTTTTCCCGACTTGCTGCCCGTTAACTCTACATCCTCTTCCACGCTGTTTGGCAGCACCATCTTTCCCACAATCACAGGGTCTGCCATGCTTCTGCCCACCACCTCTTGCTCCACCCATGTTGCAAGCGCTTCCGTTAGACAGCGAGCACTGCGAACACCTCCGGTACGGCCAGAGCTCGGACTGAGCAGCTGTAGGCACGTCCACAGTCAGCCGTGGTTGACGTCGTCTGGTCGGTCGTGGATGGCAAGGCAGATGCAGGTGTCGTCTGGTCGGTCGTGGATGGCAAGGCAGGTGCAGGTGTCGTCTGGTCGGTCGTGGATGGCAAGGCAG
>JAYMFT010113106.1:0-13459 GCA_038088735.1 Panulirus argus
TGTTGTGTAAGACCAAGACTGGTGCATGGTAATCTATTAGAGACCTAATATACGCAAGGTACATCATTTTAACAATTTTGATATTTGCTCCACAACTAGGGTTGTACCCTGCAACAGCTCTAAGAGCTCTGAGTCTATCGGTGCATTGTCGATTTAGGTTCTTCGCACTAGCTGCAGCACATGGGACTGGGACACCAAGATGCTAGAGAGGAGACAAGTCACACCATTCGTCAGGGACCGTGTGTTTGCCACAGGAAGTGCTGGGAGAGGGGGAGGGGGATTGAGACCGCTGGGACAGGTCCTCCTGTTGCACAAAGTTGTGGTCAGCGTTCAAGCCGGCCTCACAGCCTCAGGTGTCGATAGAATTTTACTCTTAATATACATATTTAAATTTCTCTTCTCTTTGTATGTTTCTTACCTCAGTGACTTTTTGCAAGTTATCTGATTATGAAACAATCTTATCCTATTGTCTCACACTTCATTTTTCTGGTGAACCTTTTCATCCTTCTGTATATTTTGTGTTAACCTCATTCTCGTTTTGTAACCTCCTATCTCCCTCAACCTCAACTAATTCCTACATTAGTATCTGTGTTAACGATTCTTGTAGAAACATCCTTGTAACATAGTTTAACAAACAGGAACTAAAGAAAGAGCCAGGCGAGGGTTTCTCCTTGACGCTTCACGCTAGAATATTTAAATGTTCGTGGTTTCATCAGTACAGGGAGGAAGGTGAGGTATGAGCTATGTTTGAAGAGAGAAACCCGGCTGTTCTGGTTCTCATTGAGACTGTTTTGAAGGGGAAGGTGGCAGGTTGGTGTGGTAGTGTCCTGAGGATAAAGTCTGGGGTTAGTGCGAGGGTAACAGCAAAGGATGGGGCGGAGTTCTGGAAGGAGTTTGTAGGAAAGTGACGTAAAGACTGAGGTGGCTGGGAGTGAAAGTAGACTACGAGAGGTGGTGATTGTCCGTGCTTATGCACCTGGCTGCGATATAGTGCTGGGTTTAAGATATGATACCAGCTTGGTGAAACATTTCCTTCTTATAGATACAGTGTTGTCTCATAGGTATTTTGTTAACTTATAGATACAGTGCTATCTTACAGATATATTGTTAACTTATTGATATTGTGCTTTGATATAGATATAGCGCCAACTTATAGATACAGTGCTATCTTATAGATTATGTGTCAGATTATTGGTACACTACCTTCTAAATGCGCTGCTATCATAGATATAGTGTCAGCTTATAGGCACAGAACTAGCTGGAATGTATCAATTAAGGTTTTGTGTTGTCTGCCATATTTTAGGGTCATCCATGACATAGTCTAATAGTCTGACACCACCCTACGGGTAAACTATACTATTTATTTGTTCTCACACACACGATGTCTCCAGCTCTTGAAAATATTGTGTAAAATTCTTCCTTTCATTTTACGCCGGTCGCCAAGATTTTGAAAGAAAATGAATTTCCCCTCATCTTGTGAGCTAAATTGAGCAGCAAGACTGTAATAAGACTGGCCATGACGGTACGAGGGTCCCTGGCTGCCAGAGGTGGGGTTCAGGGGGGGGTGATGTGGGCCACTGGTGCCAGTGGTGGGGTTCAGGGAAGCGTGTGGCGGGGGTGGGGGGTGGGTGGGGGTGGGAGGGGGGGGAGGGGTGGTCTTTGGTGTCAGTGGTGGGGTGCAGCACAACCCTCGCCAGTGTATCCTAAGCTCCCCCATCTGTTGCCGTACACTCTCGCATGCGTCCGGGCATGCAGGTTGGTCCACACGTGCACATCTAGGCATGCAGGTTGGCCCACACCTGCATGTTCAGGCAGCAGATTGGCCCATACGTGCACGTCTAGGTATGCAGGTTGGCCTCCGCGTGCATGTGCTTGCTGTGTGTTCTCTCCATCACAGACACCCGCATGAAAATATATACAAGAGCACGGAGGATTCTTGGTGTTGAGTGTGCTCTCTTCTGAACACGACAGACGCAGAACACCGAGAACATGGAAAACAAGCCGTAACACAATGTACAGCGAACTGTTGTTTTGCAGTCAGTTTTGAGGCTGATTTTATGAGATTCTGGGCGTTGCTTAGCGTAAGGCTCAGCCTCCCTCTCCGGGAGGTGATTACTCGGCGTAGGCCTCAGCCTCACTCACCGGGAGGTGACCAGAGGCCTCAGCCACCGTCTCCAGGAGGTGATTAATTAGGGTAGTCTTCAGTAAGGGATGACTAGGCTTAGGCCTCAGCCCCTCTCTCAGGTGATCGTGGGTCAATATTTCCTTAGGCAAACTTGTATGTCAGAGAAACTGACGTACACCACACACACACACACACACACACACACACACACACACACACACACGCACTCAAGAAGCCAGACAGCATTTGACAGTATGCCTTATGGAGGGTTGATTAAGAAACCGAATCACCAGGCAGGAATAATGAGGAAACTCCTTCAGTGGATAAAGAATTATCACAGTGGAAGGGAACGCAGGGCGCAGGTCAAAAGGGGCTTTCTCTGAATGGCAGGAGGTGACCAGGGAACTGCCACAGGAACCATTGCTCTTCTTGATTTATGTAAACAATTTGCTTGAAGATATGAACCCGAATATGTTTGCAGATGATGCAGAGGGCACGGGGAAAATGAAAAGCAAGGAGGACTGCGTCTACCTGTAAGGGGACTAAAACAGACTCCTAAGTTTGTCTGATACATTTTTGTTGAAATTCTCCCCAAGTGAATGTTAAGTAATGAGGAAGGGACACAGTGAAAGAAAGCCTGAATGCAAACATTATCTAATAGGAATTAAGCTTCAGGATTCTGTATATGAGAAAGACTTGGTAGACGACATCGTCTCTAGCTTGCTGCCGCAGTCCCACAATAGAAAAAATATTTAGGGAGACAAGCTAAGCTGTCCACTGGCAAATACTAGAATAGCTTTAAAGTTTACGTATAAGTGATTGTCTAACAAGCTTTTCACACTCAGGAACGCTAACCTCAACACCACGAAAGTCCAGTGTTAACGATACTTACCATTAGTCAGCATGACCCGCCCCCGCATGGGTTCGAATCCCAGACTAGGCAGTCGGCCCACATCTAACCCAGGAGTTCATCTTCCTTTCGGGACTTGTTGATAAATAGGTACCTTTCTTAGACTTGGGTATGTGTGTGTGTGCGTGTCATACGTATGTACTACTCTCACTTGCCATGCAACCACGTCCGAGGATAAGATCTCGTAGTGATGATGCGTCGGACCCTCTGATTCTCATGATCTCAGTGACATGGTGATTCAAGAAATTTTCCTCTCCTCTCTAAGAACCTGTTTCCATTCGAATATGGATTCTTCTGGTCTATCTCTTTATGACGTACATACCCAGTCCGATGAACTGATCCATCTCTGAGGACTGTGTGGGTTTACTGCTTCATATGCCGTCCTGACTGTTGCTTCGTTGACATTTTAGTATATTTGTTCTGGTTCATTAAAAATCTTTTGAGGATTATAGATTATCAGCGCTCCTATCAAGATCTTTCCTTCGGTTACTCTTTCCATTATGTCGTATGAACCAGTATCTACCAGTACTTCAGAAGGATAACGCTAGCTCTTATCAAAAATACTGATGCCCCTCCTGCTTTGTCTTCTCTTTCCCTCTTTGTTATGTTGTGTCCATCTAGACGGATTAGGTCAGGTTTTACCTCCTACGTAAGTTTTGTTTCCACTGTTCCGATAAAATCAGTCATATTTTTCCCTGATTCGATCCTTGTGCTCCAGCTCTTTTGCATTTACGCTTAGTCCATCTGCATTTGTATACATTATTTTCAATATGACATTTCCATTACTTAACGTTCCTAACCTCTCTGAGGCACTGGCGGTGCTGTCCTGCCCTCAAACCCCTTTTGATGTCCTGTATTGTGTCGCCAAACTGCTTACTTTTACTTCTACTCTGTTAAATTTCTCCTTGCAACTTTCTTAGCCAACCTTAGCAACCCCAACTTCAACAGCTTCATACTGAACGCAACTATTACTGGTCACCCCCTCATGTCTTGACTATATCCACCAATTCCCTTCGTGTCTTTGACTTCAAAAGATGTCTTTGGTAGCCTCTCCTTCCTTTCTTCACCCTTTCGTCTACAGCTAGAGTATGGTGCTCTTCCTGTCAAAAGAATTCCAACGGTTTACACCTGTCCACCATCTGTTTAACAAATATTTCCAGTTTTGATGCAACCTCCTTGTTGTTGACACATGCACTGATGTTTCGTCAACCGCCGTGTCTTTGGTTTGAAATAGAATCTCCATTCTAAGCCAAGAGGCACCAGTCATCAACACTGCATTCTAACATAACAGATAACCATTTTCCTAATTGTTTTGTCTCTTAACAGCACAGCGCATATCACCCTCTCTACAGTTTCCTCTGATTATTTCCCGCGTATCTCTGTCCTAGTGTCCTCAGTTCTCTGCTCCTCTGCATTAGTCAGCACCCTCTGTTTCTGCTCATCGAGCCCAGAATTTGGATCTGTTCCCCGCCCTGTGTTTCAGCAGGGACTGTGTCTTTGTGTTAGGGATATTTCATTTTTTTCCACTGCCATCCAGGGACTCTTCCGGCTTTTTTTCTGAGGTTTTTCATTCATTGCACTTTACAGTGGTTACCCGCCTTTTGATTATTTTTCATTGACTGGAATTTATTTTTGTTTCATCATGCCCTTTGATTATTCCAGCCTCTTAGACCGGACTTGAACATAGCTTGAATTATTTTTGAGGAACAGGTCAGAGGCCATCTCCACTGCACCCTCATCTTCACTGAACTGCATATTCACTACAGCCTCATCTTTGTCAGAATAATCTTCGCTATAACCTCAACACCACTCGCCAACTGGAATTCAAAACGTATAAGAGACCATGGTATGAGTACAGGAGGATAAGAAAAGAAGAATAGAGATATTTTCAAAATATTATTGTGGACAAATACAACAGAAACAAAATCATTAGTTAAAGAGTACCTGCTCACAGTAGGGGATTAAGAGGAAAGTGTTGTAATGTTATAAAGATACGCAAGATGCTACATGACAAGTTCAAAAGTATAACCACAATGAAAGACTAATGGTATCAACACTGATGAGAGAGAATGGGAAGAATGTCTTTGAAGGCGTTGCAATATGCAGAAAAGACGTAAACAGGCTGCTAAAGGACCTTGGAAGGGAATAAAGGACATACCTATCCAACAAAAGAGACCGAGAGGTTGTGGTGAACTAGAGAACAGTCTTTTTGATGAGTGTGGTCTGTAAGATACTGGAAGAGATAATTAGTTGGCCAAAGGTTAACTACATGCAAAGGAGACAACACGGGTTCAAGGGAAGGATTTCATGTGTAACGAACCTTTCTGGTATCAAAATCGCCTTTGTCGTGTACTAAAAGCGGCAAAGTTTGGCTCTCACGAGCTTTGTCAGGCCACTGACAGACCACACTGGAATAACAATTCATATATCTCGACGCAGCGGGGAGGGGTTGAAAGAGGGAGAGTGGATGATCGGTGTGGGGTAGGGGCAGATGAAGTTAGCGGTGGGGAAGAGAGGGTTGGGGGACGTGGCTGAGCGGCAGGAGGAGGAAGAGGAGGAGGAGGAGGTATGTCTGGCGGTGAGGACAGGTTGGGAAGTTTATTTACACTCAGCAACAGATTTACAGCAGGAAGGTGATGTGCTAAACACAGCAATATTTTAATCTGCCGTGTGTATAGATTGTTTGATTGCTGCTCCTATACCCATTCTCCTGGCTCTGATTGGTTGGTTTTCTGACAACCAGTCGGGCAATAGAAGCTTGTCGTGCTGGTCACGAATCTCACGTTGTTCCTGTTGTTTGTTGGCCAGGCAGGTGTGTGTTCATGTACCCTCCCAACCCTAAAACACTACCCGACAGGGAAAAAAACTCTAATTGAAATTTATTAAAAACAAAAAAAATGTTATAAACTTTAAGCTTTACTGTTCTGAGATATAGAAATAACGAAAGCATATTTGGAAATTGTTATTGTGAAAATAAGAACAAAAAAAGACAATTGATATTAAAAAGTCATTACTCTTATGAACATAACATAAAAATTATTCATTATAATAACTTAATGTCAGAGGTATCCATTCTCCAGTCCACCGGCTGCCTGCTGACAGACGGAGAGCTTCCCTGCATTACCATGATCTGTGGGACATTTATGCACGGGTCAGTCGGACCCAGACACCACATGGGAAGGAATAGGAGCACAGAGTGATGCACCCGCCCTCGACAATGTCTGAACAAGAACTGAAGGTAGAGGGACCCACGTGGTTATACACATATGGGAACCCCGTAAAACAAATGATCGAGAAGCGTCGGGTCTGACAGACTCAAGGATAATTGTTCCCGGGGTAATGAAATCCCAAAACGACACTGCCTTCGGGTTTCCTGGTGATTTCCTTGATCGTTGTGCTTGTCTAGAATGTTATTCGCCATGTTGCTTAAGTGGACGTGAGAAGGTAGTGGCAATGTTGCTCTGTCGGGAGGATGTCTCTTTTTAACAGATTAGCAATGGCCTCCGGAGTTGCTATGGATTCTTGTCATCTTCTTTGTACATTCACTGAGGATGTTGTGAGGGAACTTTAGTTTTTGAAAATGTATCCGTAATGTACTTGTACTCATCACCTACATGTTTTTGACTGCATATTCTGAGTGCTCTTGGGATGATACCAATCAGAACGTTCCGCTTAATCCTTTCTTCATGGTGAGAAAAGTAGCTCATCACGTATTCTTTATTTGTAAGCTTTCTGTAAATTCTTAACTAGAAATTGTCGTTTAGTTTAATTATCAGTTTGTTAAGAAAAGGGAGTGAATTGTCCCCTCCTCTTCTGACATATACACCTTATTTGTAAACCTCTTTTCACTCATTCTCTTCATATGTCCAAACCACTTCAACACAACCTCCTTTGCTCTCTCTCAACCATAATCTTCTTATCGCCACGCCTCTCTCTTACCCTGTCATTACTTACTCGATCAACCCTCCTCACACCACATATTGTCCTTAAACGTTGTATATCTAGCGCCTCCATCCTCTCCCATACATTATCACCTGTAGCCCATACTTCTCATCCATACATTACCATAGGGACGACTATACCATCAAACATACCAATTTTGGCTATTCCAGATAGTGGCATTTCTCTCCACAAATACCTCAGTGTTCCCAGAACCTTCGCCCCCTCATCCACCCGATGACTCACTTCCTCTTCCATGGTTCCATTCGCTGCCACATCCACTCCGTTGTATCTAAAGCACCTCACTTCCTCCTGCGTTACCCCAGACTCATATTACAACTCGCCTGTTTCTACACTGCTAAACCTAATATCCTTGCTTTTATTCGTATTTACTCCCAAATTTCCCCTTTCTTATACTCTACCAAAGTCAGACGCCAGCTTTTACAATTTCTCACTCGAATCTGCCATCAGCGATGTGTCATCAATAAACAACTGACTTACCTCTCAGCCAACCCCCCCTCCCACACACACACACACACACACACATACACACACACAGACTACATACGTGCCTTTCTCTCTAAGACCCGTTAGTTTACCACGTTCACCACACCATCAATAAAGAAATTAAAGAGCCATGGTGAGATCACTCACCCTTGCCGCAGACCCACCTTTGCCTGGAACCAGCCACTCTCCTTTTCACCTACTTCCAGGCACACCTTCCTCTCATTTTCATTTCATGCAATTCTATTTTGTGATGCAACAAAATATTTTATGCCGAGTGAGCAAAACGACTAGTAAAGTCCCTGCGTGTATTTGCGTGCTTGGAACTGACTGAAACGATGCGTTAGATACAGTTCTGCATGCTTCCTCTTGCTTGGCACTACTTGGAGCAGTGTGTTAGATAAAGTGCCAGGCATCAGTACTGATAACGAAGATATCGTCATGATCTATTGACCGGGAATGTCTGTCACTGTAGTCCTCTACCCTGGACATGACCTCAGCAACTTACGGATCGATTCAAATCAAACTTGCTCGATTAATGATCTTGTCTCTTGGAGGGCATGAGGCAGGAGCGAAGGTGAAGGAGGAAGTACCGGGGGAGTGAGGCGTGGAAGATGATAAGGGGGGAGGGAAGGAGAACGGGTAGAGGAGAGAGGGAGTGGGGGTGAGATTGAGGAGGGAGAGTAGTGGAAATGGGAGGAAACAGATGAGGAGGGAGAGAGACGGGGCACTCAAGAAACAGAAGAGGAGAAGACAGATGCGGAGGTGACAGAAGAGAGAGAGAGAGAGAGAGAGAGAGAGAGAGAGAGAGGGGAGACTCAGCAGGAGAAAGGGAGATATGTGGAAAACACATGTGGAGGTAGAAGATAAGGTGACGATGAGGAGACGAAATAGGTTATGAAGGAAGTGTAATAGGGGAAGGGAGAGGGCGAATTGGGAGGAAATGGGAGAGGAGAGGGACTGAATAGTAAGCCACCCATAAAGGGAGAGTTGGAGTAGAAACTAAAGAAAACAAGATGAGGGTGGAGTTAGATGTGGTGGATAGTGAAAGGTGATTTGCTGACGATGATTTGTGGTGAGGGGCGAGTGAGTGAGCGGGAGGAGAGGGCATGAAAGAAAGTGAAGCAGGAAGAATAAGAGAAGGGAAAAGAACGAAGGAGAGAAAATGCCGATTAAAAATATAAGCGAAGGAGGAAAAAGAGAAAATTGGAAAGAAAGAGAGGAAAGAAGGGGCATAAAAGAGGGATAGGAGGGCCACAGGAGTGGGAGAAAACTGGAATAAGCATACCAAAATCTGAGCCCAAAAGGGTACGGGGAAATAAAACACAAGGCGATGATGATAGTGGAGTTGATAGAAAAACTAACAAGAAGTGGATAACTGGAAAGGCAAAAGAAAGATAAGAAGAGGTAGAGGAGAGGAGATAATAGCGGAGAAAGCGAGAGAGGGGACAGAGAAGAGGCGGAGCTTATTGGATTTTGCGTGACATATTTCGACATAATTGAATCTTGGACGGTGACTGGCAGGACGGCAGGTGAGGCGACGCGGCCCACCACCGCTGCTACGTGCTCGACCCCCAACCCTGGCCTGCCCCCTCCTCCTCCAGGGTTCGCCATACGGTGTGGTCGTCCTCCAGCCACCGTCGTCCGCTTGCTTCCTGGCTATGGCGAGGTTCTCCTGTGATCGCCATATGGGCAGGGTATGATCGAACCTCCAGTGTGGTGTGGTTGTGCTACGGTCCCCATATATTAGTGGTGTGGTCGTGATTGATAGGGATGTGGTCGTTGTCTCGTCGTGATGTGGTCTCTCTCTGTTTATCCTCTGGTCGTGGTAGGTCGCTCTCTGTCGTCCTCGGTCGTGTTGTGGTCGTTGGCCTCTGGTAGTAAGTAGTTTGACCGTCATTCATTCTATGATAGTCTTTTGGTGGCCATCAGATTTGTTGTCGTATGTTGCTGTTTATCGGATCGTTTCTTGGTGTTCGCTGGTGTGGGTTTGATATAAAATGAATGAGATTTGGTTGAGACATACCATTTATCACCGTGGGATTTTGGCTTAACTGGACCCAGCGGGTCAAGTGTCACATACAAAAATGGTTGATCTGTCAGGAGCTCTTTTCCAAAAGGAACTTTCAGGACTCCTCCTCATGGAATTTTTGCTCTGACAGATGTCATAAGAAAGGCAAACTCGATGGCTATCCTTGCCAAGTGTTGGCCATTAGAACCCCTCCAATTCTAGTTTCCTTCTTGATGCACAAACGTCTACCAGTCAGTTACTCTTAGGCCAACTGCATAATGTCCCTCCTCGAACTCCCAGGTACCATCACTTGATTTATGGCTGGCTTTGGGTTGTCAACTCCTGGCCTAGCTCTAGCCATTTACTATTGGTACGCCACTTGTTCAGACATGGTGCACACACTCGGCATGTCTTAATCTTGGCTCTATCACACCTATTCAGCAAAAGGTCGGGAAAAATTAATCCCCTTTCGGAGATGCTGGTGGTGCTACCACCCCCGCTAACCAGTCCTCGCGGTACCAAGAGGAACATTAACTACAGTGAGGTCACATCTGTGGTCTACAGCGGCTGCGCCTTCGTCGCATTAGTGAAACATGACATATACACCATAATCAGATCCTCTGGACAGTGTTCTGTGTCTTCCATAGATACTTTTGCAACTGGGGATGTACCAGGCTAAGAGAGACTTTAGTAGAGATAACAACGAACCTTTCTTTGCTTCAAGTCTCATCCGTCTGAGGTTTACATTCTGGCTTTTGACCCCTTGCACTGTAGCCCTCATCACAACCTTTGGCTCAGAGTTAAGTTAATCTGCTGAGACTGTTGGTGCACTAGCGTGTTTTCCTGCCTTAGTTCTAAAACTCCTCACAGGTCTGTCCACGATTCCAGCCAGCGTCGAACTGATCCCTAGCATCATTATCTATGTTCAACTAATCAGCAGCGCCTCTGGATATATCTCGTTTCCCTGAGAGAAACTACCAGGTTCTTATTAATCAAACTAATTACACTCTCCAGCTGCTTCAAAGGTGGGATTGCTCTCTGCAGGTTCACACCACATCTTACGGGGTCTAAGATGAGGGAAAAACTTTCTTGCTATCTGACTTTCAGGAGCTCCTTTATGAAGGCCACTCCTCACATCTAATTGCTTCCAGATCAGTGTTTTATTGACTCTGTCGCACGGTACTGGGTAAGGAGACACGCTGTTGGCCAACATTTCACTAGATAAACTGAACAGGTCACATCACCACAAGACAGAAATGATGTCGAGAAATGATAGAAGAGAAACTCGTAGGAGTAATAAGTGCAATGTTGGGAGGAGTAACAGATAAATGTCCTTTATATAGTGTGTTGCACTTTAAAGGCAAGTGTAGTGTCCTGTATAAGAATAAGCCAACACTTACCATACATTCTTCCTTGAAGACATGGCACTATTTAACACATGTCTCAGGTTTATGAAGTGATAAGTTTCAAGACATGACCCCAGTTAACATGTCTCAGGTCCCTGATGACGTGGTCAGAAAATAAGAAAGGAGTTGTGTGTAAAACCAAAATATCATCAGAAATATGTCTCAGGAGAGATTTCTGACCAGGAGAATAAGGTTAGGTACGTCACCCATCACGCGTGATCTGTGTCCATTGTTGCCACACACTTCTAAAGGGTAGTCAGAGTACTGGCAGGGACCAGCTACCCAGAGCAACAAAAGTTTTATTAAGATCCAATAATGATCATTGCAAAGGTTATCACATCATCATTAACGTAGAAGAATTGTAGTCAGCTTCATAATTACACACAAATAATACACAGAACTCAGTACATCAGAATAAGTGTAAAAAAGGCTTGAAATTTTTTTTTGCTGCAAAGCATAGGTTTAGATTTACCAATCAGATGTCTCAAAAAGGAATTTCAAAATTATGAAGGAAGAAATATCCAGGAAAAGTCTTATATTCAGAGAGACAAAGGGTGTTTACGGACGCTGGAAAGGGAAATTCAAAAATTCAAGGAGGGAACGAACATGGCGCAATCAACCAGGCCATTTGCAGTCCCTCCCTTCATCGTTATGCCAGGAGTGACCATCATCCACAGTCCCACTTACACTTTGCGCACCTGGGAACGTAACAAAAGTACCTAGAGGGAGAGAGAGAGAGAGAGAGGTGTATCTTCTTGCCTTACGTGCTTCCAGCGCTCACCTCTCACAAAGCCATGATCGTCGTCACATGGGGTGCTGTTTCCACATGTGCAGAAGTACCTCGAAATCCTTTTCACTCGAGCCTTTATATAACCCAGCCCAAGGGTCTGAGGCCTTTACAGACCACCAACCTCACTTCCAACCCGACTTCTGCCCCATAATCCGTACCCAACTTTTCCTTGCCTCAACACCATATCCACAATGCTCTCATTACATTCCGTCGATTGTACCTCATTTCGACTTGCCAGCTTCTTTATTACTTTTACCCTGTTGGGAACCATAAACACCAACTTTATTCTATCTTTCTCATCATATATCTCTTCGCCCAGCGACCATGGCACTCCCTCCTCCTTCATATTTCTTCCTTGACTTATAAGCTGTAGTGTTGGAAGTATGCATACATCAGCTCGTAACCTAATCTCTCAACAGCTGAATGGGGAAGCTTTGCTTATTAACAGAGGACAGTGTGTGCCGCCGTCCCCATGAGTGTGGTGCATTTCTCATACGGTACATTCCTCCAGTTGCATGATAAGAAAAGTAGCTCACTGGTTCAAGAACTGATGGACCGATTCAGATGAAATCTACTCGAGGAATTACTTTATTTATTGGAGGGCAGGAGGGAAGGTGAAGGAGGAAGTATTGGAAAGAGTGAGGAACAGGGGATAGGAAGGTGACGCTGTGGTTGTGTGTGGAGGGTACGGTCATCAAGGCCAGAAATGGGCGAAAGGCCACGGGAAAGGTCTGTGTTTTTTAGAGCGTCATGCGAGGGACGTTTTAGTGAGAGAACTCTGACATAAAGGTGTCTGTGGTCACTGACATCTTGCTGTAAAGGTGTCATGTAGAGTAAATGCCTTTTGAGGAATAAAGTACCCGACAAAGATGTGTTTCATTTGAAACGCTTCATAATAAAGATGTCTCTAGTCTGTGACACCTCATAGAAAAGATCTCTAGAGTCAGTAAAAACTTCACAGTAAAGGCTTCTTTAGTCTGCAAAACCTCAAAGTAAAGATATCTGTAGTCTGTGACATCTCACATTAAGAATGTGTTTGGTCTGTAACTCCTAACAGTATGCATATTTGGAAATGTAGATCACAAAATACATGACAGCATAGATAGGCGTGTGGTTGGGGATGTCATTGTTTATACAGAAGACAAATAAAGAGACGCCACCCCTGGTGGAGGCGAGCACGCTGCAGTACACTCAACCTTTACTTTTCAATTATAAGAAAAATGGATTCATTCCTTTACGGTTCATAAACTTAGTTTTCCTGTCTTTTCTTGTGCCTTTGAGACGAGGTGGGGATTCGTCGAGTCCATTCAAAGCCTCATATGTTTACCCAGGTAATTTCAGGTGACCTGAACACGAGCGGGTAACTCATCTCCCAGTGGGTGCTCAAAGAGCTGCTAAATGACCTGCAACAATAAGCAGACGTTGCTGGGCGCTAACTGCATTACTCATGGTCACAGCCGTGGTTCCCTGCGGCCCACCTCCCACAAAAAGCCGTGACGCTGGTAATCAACTCTCGCTCTGTAATCCGAACGTCCTTTGATAACGGCGAGGAGTCTGCTAGACGCGGAGGCGTGGCCGCCAACTGACAAAGTCGACTCTGGAAAAACGCTTTATCTTCGGGATGAAGTCGGATTACTCTCGAGTTTTGTTATTGTTAGTGTCTGATTCTGGAAAGTGTGGTACCATTAGAATTTATATGTATATAAATAAATAAATAAATAAATAAATATATATATATATATATATATATATATATATATATATATATATATAT
>JAYMFT010113117.1:0-13459 GCA_038088735.1 Panulirus argus
ATATAACCCCAGGTATGGGGCTCATGAATCTACGATACGCAGAAATGACATTTCCAGCAAGTTAGGTTAAAGATTATATATATATATATATATATATGATAAAACTTTGTATCCTGGAGATCCCGGCCAGAGCCGCCCAGGCGGCTGACCGTTATTGAAGGGACAACACAAAGCCTCCCTCCATCCCCCACGCTGCCAGTGCCGCCCCCAACCCTAGATGCTCCAGCCGCTGGAAGACCCCCAGCGGCAAGAGAAGCCAAACCACACACTCCGTATTTTGCTGCAGAAAATACATAGTAACAATAAATGCTATAATAAATATATATAAAGTTACTGTAAAACATCTTTAAAAGCGTGAGAAACAACTACGATAAATCTACCAAATGTGGGAGAGAGTTCACGATACCATATGAAGGTACTGCATGTGTTACATAGCGTGAATGATGACATCACTGCTGTACATATACATTATGTACATGTAAAGATGGAGTAGCAAGGTGTGCAGTCAACGATCTGCTCTATATTTCACATACCGAACAGACAACGCACCATTACTGCGAGGCTACTACAAGCGTTGGAAGCAACACACACAGCCACTTGTCAGCCTAATCCATTGCATTACCCTTCCTGTGTAACAGCTGTAATCACGAGCGAGACTGAAAATGGAAGAGACGACGATGAAGCTTAAGAGATTATAAGAACGAGCGAGGAACAGCAGAGGGAGACTTGACGGCCAACCCGACGAAACAGACATTTACGAGTGTAAAGAGGAAACAATAAAACATAAAACAGGATAATGGAGGTCCGAGAACTGCCGCCAAAACAATGGGGTAAGAGATACTGGAGGTACAGACAAAGGAATGGGAAAAGGTGAAGGAAGAGACAAAAGAATGTGTAAGTCACCCCGAGATGTCAAGCACTGGGAACATGCTAGAATGCTAAGGCTGCCGAATGTATTGGAAAGACGGAGCAGATTAATGAACCCGAGGAAAAAGTTTCACATTCTGGCAACTGCAGTTCTGGGCACAGGTTTCGTTTCTACCAACGATAATTCTGCAAGACGTCATTATGAGAAAACAATGCTTCGTTATATACTGACCGTCTCACCAGACGGCAGGAACAGAGCGATACAGAACACGTGAAACACAAGAACAATAATACTAAATTCCTCCCCAGCAACAAGACCAAACGGACAGAGAAAGGTTTTATTACTTCACCTTATCCACAACAAAAGACTTGAGGAAATGCGAAGATACAAAGAAAAAAGTGACCGTCAACGATTAACACTGACATGTAGGAACCGAGAACTAGAGAGAGTAAACCAGTAATACAACAGCAGCAAGACGAAGCAGATGTGAAACAAAATAATTTCCATCCCTTTAAGAGATGGGATGACGTTTGTCAAAATTCAAGATTTAGATGGCACACAACAAACAGTTCCATACTTAATCCAAAAAACGAGTACGACTAGTAAAATGGGACGATAAATCTATCACTTTCTCACAATAGATTACAAAACGCTGAGGTCCACAAGGCGAATTCTGGTGCCTCTACAGTTATTAATTGTTGGTAGACTCTACCATTATATAGTTGAGCCTCAGAAAACATATTAATTTTAAGACAGACGACACAAGCTTTAGTACAGATGGACGTAAAGAAGATTTGACCTAATATAATCCGTAATCCTACAGCGTTGAGTATTAAAAGCTCTGTTCCTCAGGGAACTGTACTTGCATCTAGTGGAAGGCAGGAAAATAGCAATGTGTTTAACGGACCAAAAGAGCAATAGTGCGGCTTAATCCCGAGCCGATCTGTGGAGGTACAGAGGAGCTAAGGTGCACCCACGCAACATGCGATTAAGAGAACTGTAGTCAACGCAGGTTACTTGTCTTGGTATCCCGAAAGCCTTATGTCCGCTGTGCTGGGCTGAACATCAACACTTTCAAGACATTAAAACTCCTTTTAGTTACACTGAATATATCTATGTTTACAATTAGATGGAATATTACTTTCAAATACAATGTGGGGCGCAAGATGTTACCCTAAATATTCATGTTCATAAGAAGAGAAAGGGAGAACGAAATACATAATTTTCAGAAAACGCAGCTTGCAACACATCACTGAAGTCTTCGAAAGAGTCCTAAGAGGCAAAATGACAGAATCAATGTTACTGAACAATCTACATAACCCACGACAGCATGGTTTCTGGGAGGGAAGATCTTGCCTTTGTCAGCTGCTTAACAGGATTGTTGAGGGTCTGGAAAACAAAGAAAATGCTGACGTGATTTACACAGACTTTGCAAAGCATTTGACTAATGTGACCACTGTGTCATAGCACATAAAGTGCGAAAGATGGGAAAAAGTCTGAAAAACTGAAAGATGGATATACAACTCTTTAGCTGACAGATCATAACACGCAGTTGTAAACCAAGTCATCTTCAATAATTTCATGGTAAAACGCTCAGTCCCCCATGCAACTGCACTTGCAGCCCTCATGATCCTCATTCTTATATCTGACACTGACGTAAGCACGAGCCACAGTTTCATATCATCCTTTGCAGATTATTCAAGAATAAGTACGAAAATCACATCAACAGAGGATGATGAAAGGTTAGATCGTGACGTTAACGAAGTCTTTAAGCTGGCGATGAACAAAATGCTTTTCAATGGGATTAAGTTTCAACTCATCCAGTATGGGAAAATGAAGAATTCTAAAACAATACAGAATACCGGACAGACAAGGACCCTATCATAAACCAGCTCAACAATGTGAAAGATCTTGGGGAAATAATGTTTAACGATCTCACCATGAACGTACATAAGAAAACAACAGTTGCCTTATGCAGAAGAATGGTGAGCTGGATCCTGCGGACTTTCAAAACAAGGGGAAAAAACAATGATTTTACCATTTGACGCAAATTTCTTTACGAACTGATTACTACTATGTTCTAACATCACCCCACAAAACCAATATGAATATGTAAAGAAACTAGATCAGTGGAAACAGCTGAAATCTCTAAGGCTATGTTCCCTTGATCGCAGACAGGATAGGTATATTATCATTTAACTCTGAAATCCAAAGGTGCCACATGCACAGAAAAAGAGAGCACCTTAAACATCCGGGGCCCAAGCTTTTTAACAACTTGCTTGTTATCATCAGAAACACCTGGGATGCAAAGTTGAGACATGAAAGAGAGCTCTGGACAAGGACTTACAAAGTATACCATGCCAGTCAGGCTGTAGGTGCTATTTGGATGCGGTGCGGCTTCCAAAAGCTTTGACGACCAACGACCCAACCAAAGAGCCTTGGTCAGGCCCGGGATATGGGTGCAGAAGATCCCCGAAGACTTCCCCAGATATTCACCTCTTGAATGATGTCGTCACCCATCTCTCTGATCTACTTTACCCCGTGACCAAGAAACAGACATTCCGTGCCTACCTAGGTTATCAGTTTCCAGTCTCACACAAATCCTGGAATGAAAGACCTTCTACCACCATCCCTATGAGAGAGATGTGTTACGGGTCTGAGAGAAATCTTAAAAGACAACGAGCGTGGCTGCCTAGGGAAGATGGCTGTGACGTCTCAGCACGAACTTTAACACATTATCTTAGAATGTGAAAAAATAGAGCCGTTTAGGGATATATCTAAAGAAACCCTCCAAGAAATGTCACAACACCTTATTGTTAATTACAAGATATCTGAAATTTTACGTTTTTATCCACTTTTTACATCTAGTAGGTAGAACTTACCGTATGAAACTATGTAACTATGTAATACATGTAATTTCAACTCACTGGGGTCTGACTAAGACTCTTTGTGACCCCTGTGATCATTTTGGGCAACCGCTCACAGGATGAGCATGGGGTGCACAATAAATTTGCTGTTGTTACCGTACAAATCACAGAATTAACATAGTTGTCACTATGGACTATGCACCACCAGGCACTACCAGGTACCACCAGAAGCTACAGAGGGCCAAGGCAAGGGTCAGTATAGGGAAGGCACCAAAATTCCTGATGGCTGGAACAGTATGGCAAGAGGCAAGGCATATAAGGTGAGACATGTAGAGAGAAGTCCAAGCCAGGTAAAGCAACAGAATACGGCAAGAAATTGTGTAATCCAGAGAGAGAAACTGCTCATGTCTGGGAGAGGAAGTGTGTAATCCAAGGAAAGGAAATCTCCACGCCAAGCAGAGGAACTGTACAAGCCAAGGAGATGAATTGTTCAAGTCAGGGGAGGATGAGGAGGAGCTCGGAAATGGACAAAGAGAGGATTAAGCAGCTTTGGAATGGCAGGGGATGGGAGGTAAGGAGATAAACCAAGGACATGATGGACAAAGATACTAATTAATCCACTTGCGAAATATGTAGGCCTGGAATACAACAACAACAAAATTAAAGCCTAACGGTAAGGGTATAGATACGAAATCCTACAGTAGTCATCCTGCTGTACAATCGGAAATGACGCAATGAAGTATCGAACGGCAACTGTAAGCGTCATGGTAAGGAAGCCTACATGAACAATATAAGAACTCTTGCTTCAAATGTCAGTCAATTCTTATTTCTTTACCTGTTACGCTTCTACTATATTTACTGTCAATGTTCAACGGAGGGAGGAACAGAGAAATCAAATCACATGCTGAATACATGACGGTCATCCGATTGCTCATAACACATAAGAGATACTTCAAACATCAAGGAGTGATGATGTCCTGTGACCTCAACTATGTAATACATAATTTAGGAACTGCTGAATCTAGCAAGATAACTCGTTGGGTCTCTGGAGATGGTGAGAACATGGAAACAAAGCCAATGATGATACACTTTACAACAACACTCTCCCTACTGGACTTGGGCTGAATGCTAACATCATTATGTAAGCCTAGAGGAATTACAGAGTTAAAAGAACGTCCATACATCCTTTTACATCAACAAGAATAAAAAAAAAAAAAATCCGAATTACTGGAATAGGCTGAAGTCTAAAACCGTATTTACCTTGACCCTTTAGTTACTATGTGTTATTTCTCTAACGTCTCTTTACAACCCAAACTGTGATTACTTTACTATTAAACGTCATTTGACTTGCTATGGTGTGTTATTTCACTCACATCAATCAAAGTTACCACCCGAGACCAGAATACAAGCGATCTCCACGGGTCTGCCTCCACTGCACCAGAGCGGGACTCGTACCGTAATGAAACATGGCTGAAGCGTTGCGTCCAAGATTTACATACTCACCAGTCACCAGGGTACACATGTCCCTAACCTATACAAGTGTTTTTTTGTGCTCGCCTCCGCCATGTGTGCCAAGTGAGCGTGAAAACCCGCGTGCACCTGCCAGAGCGCGTCCTCCCTCCCTCCCTCCTCTCCACGCTCCGGGGGCCTCACTTCCCTCCTACTCCTCCCCCCTTCGTTGTCCCAGGAACGCCTCACCGTGACGCCCCTCCTCCCCCGTGACAGTCTTCTGTGACGCCGCTTCGAAACAACGTCTGTGTAATGGCCACCTTGTCTCCCCTCAATCATATCAATGCAGGTGACCTTCATCCACGGACGGTGACGTCCGAGTCTCACGGACGATGACCATACTGTCCCGCAGACGGTGACCATCCTGTCATGCGTAATGACAACATTCAAGCAAGACTGTCGACCCCTCTGTGCCTCACTATCCTAATTCACATACCATCTGTGTAGCAGGTTTCCAACATCTCCCCATCCCACTGTTTGCCCACCACACCGACCCACCGCTCACACTAGCTCCCCAACCCTTTCCCCACGCCTCACAGCCACCACCTCCCCCATCCCATCCACTCCTCACTATCATCAAATCATCCCATCATTTTCCCTTCCTGCCTCACCCAGCACCATGACGGTGGAACGCCCTGATATGTCATGTCACCACCGGAATACACTTCCCTCGTCACAACGTTGCAGTCTGTGTCTTCTAATCACGCGATAATCTTCCCTCCCCTCTCCCACTTCATCCAGGTCTCTCCGATATTTACTCTCTCCCAGGGTGATGCTCCTCCCCGCCCACACCACTCAGACTGATTTGTGTCGGTAATCCCACGCTCATCCTGCGAGCGGTAGCGCAAAAGGATTACGGGGGTTACAAAGGGCCAAAGATCTACACCATATCCTTATCTCCCACTCTGATGCATCAGAACCTGCACAGTACAGTCGCCCGGAGCTGTTACATCTCCCAACCCGCCAGCCCCGCCCTTGGCTTCACACACGCCCTGACAGTGGCATCAACTGGTCCGTAAACCACTATCAGGCGCGCCGGACTTCCGCTTCTACACTGTCAATCATCTCCCATCCCACGTGCGGCTGACAGTACCGCCGGCGGCCACCCTCGCCACGGAACGCGGGGTGGCGATAAAGTGGTTAAAATAACTAACTAAACAGCCTGGCCACCGCCAACGTCCCTGGGAAGTTGGGCCGGACCGATCCCAAAAATATCCCGCCGTGCCCGGCAAGTCCCCGCCGCATAGATGGACCAGCGGGCGTTACTCACCTTGTTGCTATCCTCCACGGCCGAGGGCGTGGCACACTCACACTGGACGTACCAAGTGGAGGGCCAGGAACCAGCCACGATTCACTGAGCCAACATTTCATATATCACTGGCTCCTATCACACTCTCTGCCGCATTGCTACGTTACTCTCTCCTCTGATACACTAATCAACTTTAAACAAACCAAAGAGCAAAGGCTAGCATGCCCCTGGCTTCTCACTCCCCATACTGGTGCCGAACACCAACACCATTCAATCAGTGTTCCACAATCCACTACTCAAATGGCACTATTCTCTGTTTATTTGGGGAATAATCTCCATCAAAAGTTGCGGCAATGCCTTAGCTACTCCTCGCCAAGTACTCCTGGCGTCGTCATTCCACCGATGATGGCGGCACCTGGTGAGATACCAATACCATTAACACTGTTTCCCCTGACAGGACGGAGATCCTCTTGGTCCTCCTGGGCCCGCCCGTCACCCTCCCATGTCGATGTACTACACTCTATGCTTCCCTCCACCTCCTCCCTGCTATGCGCCCTTCACACACACTATCACAGGAACGCTTTGTTTACATACACTTGGGCAAAGAAAGTATTCTTAATCGCATTGCCCAGAATCCTGGTGCCTGCCAAAGCTATACCCAACCAAGCCATTCTTTACCTCGTGTCAGCTATTTCTTTTTCTCTCTTAACAATACCCGTCCTATACCTAGCGTATTACACTCGTTATCGCAGCCCCATCAATATATACCCTACCCTCAAGCTGAAGTCGTGATAAATATAGCATGAGGTCCAATGCGGGCGACTCGTTTAAGATGACTGCCCCTTTAAGAGCAGCTTACGGCGCGACACAGTTCCTCGATTGGCTCTGCGGAGGAGGGGTGGCCGTGCAAACGTCTCCAGCGGACGCGACACGCGCCGGGACGCTCATGTTGTGCCTGTCACTCGCAACTGTCCCGTGTGACTCATGCTTATATAAACGATCTTCTTCAAGCAACTTGCCCAATTCATGATGACAGTGAACTGGTATCATTGCACTATAAAATATTACTGTTATAATACTAATTGATTGCAACGATAAGAAGAGGTGCCCTATACGCAGTTTCCATTCTAACAAGAATACCACGATAGAGTGTGGCCACCAGGTTGTGTGTGGTCATTTGGAGGCAGCCGGGCGCAGGACATTCCCACTCACGCCCACACCGACACACACCACCTCACACGAACAGGATGGAGAGACTTAACGCGTTCAGCATACTCGTATGGAGACTGGCTGACCATCAGTAACACTATGAACGACTCACGCGATGGCTGACGTAATCATCATCTTTAAGGCCTCATGACTTATCGACCCTGATACTGGTCTAACTGTTAGAAAACACAAACAACCGTCTGGTTCAATATAAGGTTCAGTAAACATTCTACCTCTGCAGACAATAATCTAGTGTCACCCAAAATGTTAACGATACCAAGGCAACAATCTGCTTATAACCTACCGTAAAAGAAAATTTGAGAAAAAAGAAAAAGTTAACCTTAACTACTCCACACTATAAACCGTCTTAAATTTTCATGTCAGTTTCCTTCAGGCCATTCTACATGCCCACGTTACATCACTACATGACCTCTAGTTCTCTACAAGCGATTTAACATTATACAAGGTCTCTCTACTGTCTGTCATGACAGATTTCTAAATGCCGTCCAACATTTCCATGTCACACCTCAAGAACGCCATGTCTAGGAACGCCCCCCCCTCCCTCCTCCTAGATCTCTACAAGCTGCTTACCATCCCCGTGTCTGGTCTCTGACAGTTTAACATTCTTATGCCAAGTCCGACAAAACGCCTTACGCCAGCTCTTTCTACCCGCCCTCAAATACTACCACACCGTCTCTGAAGAAAAACGCCACACATTCCTTCCACACGGCCAATAACATCTTTATGCCAGGTCTACAGGCCACACGGCGCACGCCCACCAAACTCCCCACACCAGCGTTCTCCACACCCTCCTTCACGAGGCTCCTAAAAAGCCACAAACATGACCCGGCTGATCCTCCAACATTAAAATCCCCAAAGCGTCTTTTATAAATACTCCACACCACCAGTCTCTCCACAACAGGATTCCTCAGCTTAAAGCCTCCAACAGTTGCCCTAGCGATGTCTCGCTTACCCCTAAAGACATTAAGGGTTTCTTAACTTTGAGAAAATTTCTTGAAAATTCTTGGATTTGTTATTTATCTACACTAGGATGGGGCTGTGGGGATCTAGAGTGATCTGGGTGGCTGGGGAGGCATGTACCGACCTGAGCCGCCAGCCGTGGTCAGAGGCACGGAGGGAACGCCACAGAACCACCCTACAAGACATTTAGCATCGACCTTAACGGAAGATCTTCGTAAGGAATTTTTTGGGGAACTTATGTGGGGTTGTCTGGAGGGGGTCATTGCTGGGGTGCCTCAGCAACAAACACTTGTTTCCATAAGCAACTACCTTAGGACATACCGAATGGCCCTCGCCAGAGGATCACTGCAAGGATATTATGAAAAGAGACAGCATACGGGAGACGCGTAGGGGGCCTTTGCTAAAGAATTTTAACAGCTGGGTAATAAAAGGATCACTGCTAACAGGAATCGACTGGGAACAAAGAGTAAGGATCTTGGTAAAGGAATTCGGCAGCGAGGATCAAAACGCATGACCTGAGATGGCGCATTAAGAAGGAACCACACACAAGGGGGTCTCCAGGGCTTTTGCAAGGTGCATTTAGAAAGGACAAAAGATACGTTCAGAGCTACTATCCGTGTTACCTTTGTCGTTCTCCTGTCGTAGGTTTTATAATACAAGCCTTTATTTTCTAGTAAATGTAGTGTTGATGGCACTACTAAGGCTTACGTAGGCAGAGCCCGTGTGCGAGGCGCAACAAAAACTAACTAACCGGGTAAGTTGGATATAATGACTAATTGGGGATACCGGTGGATTCGACCCGTGGGTCCTCTGACGACGAGGAACCTGCCAGCCAATGCAGTAGAACGGGCTAGCGTGGTCGAGATACGCTGCCCTCTTACCACAGCTGTTCATCCCGCTCTATTCATTACGTCATGACGCCTGACGACCACCGTGGACACATCTCGTCCACGCGTCGCCACCTCACCTGGGCCCCTCTGCCGTCATGCGGTGATCTCCGTCGCGCTGCACTTCCTGCCTCTCAGCGGCCCGCAGCTGACTCATGACCGGGAGCTTAATCAATGATGAACTTCACACCGTCTCTCCTCACCGCAGTCTCCCCCAACTCTCTCTCTCTCTCTCTCTCCCCACAACAATTACTCTGACTTCCATCCTATGGAAGTGGCAGCTTCCAGGCCTCCTGCTCTGGTTGGGGGTCAAGAAGCAGCAGCAGCACTCGTCAGATCACCTCAAGGGATCCCATGTGATCTTTGACACCTGACTGGTTCCATATCTGCTGCTTTCCTTCCAAAACCCTAAAACAGGAGTCATACCATATGTCCAACCTGAAGTTAAATAAGTAGGAAATAGTGAGCTAATGAGCTCATTAATTAGCATGAAAAGTGTATGCCATATATATTAATCTCTGCCTAATACATATATGTTGCAAGTCTGAACTTCCTAACGTCCAGCTCACCTGTGCTGCAGCACTTGCAACGCAATCTTTTCCCTTATCAATATGCAGATTTATGCAGCCCCATGCCCCAAAATCTAATCAGTTCGTCACAATCCACAAAGAAGACCTATGGTGTAATAGTGAAGTTTATATCACGTGGAGTTCTTTAATGACCGTGGGAACATGATCGTGTCAATAGACAGACAGGCAGACAGAGAGACGCTTGAGTGACGACATAATGTCCGGCATACATTAAGAGACATGACTAGACTAGACTGCACGAGGCTAGACTACACTTCACTAGACAAGACTGCAAGACCACTAGACTAGAGTAGACTGGACTAGACTATTTGTGCACTAGTATAGATTATGCTAGATACGACCTGACTGCATTAGTCTAGACTAGACCGCACTAGACTACTTTACGCAAAACAAGACTGCAAGACTGAACCAGAATAGACTATACTAGACTAAACTAGAGTGCACTAGACTAGATTAAACTACATTAGACTGCATTAAACTAAACTACACTGCACTAGACAAGACTGCAAGACTGCACTCTACCAGACTAGACTGCACTACACTAGACCAGAATCCACTAGACTAGGTTATACTAGATTAGACCAGACTGCTTTTCCCGACCCCCGACCCCCTACCTTCAAGAGGCAGGTCGGTCATCTCTTATACACGTAACATCGTCTCTCTCTTTCCCCGTAATCAGCACACCATTTCAATAAACATAAACACTGAGAGCGATAAAAACAGAGAGATAGACCGACATACATGTGCACACACAAGCCGGCCGAACGCGTAACTGACTTTTGTATTACGATACCTATTACAAAGTTTTTCGATAAGCACTGGTTGAAAACCTCAGAGGTAACTCATTTTGGAAGGGAAGAGTTACGAGGCTAGTAGGGATAGCAGAGTGACGAGGCTACCAGGGAGGGCAGGGTGACGAGGCGGCCAGGTAGAACAGGGTGACGAGGCGAACAGGGAGGGCAGGGTGACGAGGCCGCCAGGGAGAGCAGGGTGACGAGGCTACCAGGAAGGGCAGGGTGACGAGGCCGCCAGGGAGCGCAGGGTGACGAGGCCACCAGGTTACAAAACTCTCGTGTTATCGATTAGACACCACAGTGGGTACTGACTGACTCACTCCAGCCAGGGCTGGAAGCTAAGCCAGTCAACAAACTCCCTCACGTCACTCGGAATATACACACCTCCACTGCTTATGTATCTACAATCTTATAAATGATACCAACTCGATGGTTATACCAACTCGATGGCTACTGTTACCTTCCTACGGAAACAAACAAGTCCCCCACTTCAGGCTGGGAGCAGCAGCGGCAGGAGTGCGGAGGTCCAGCGCGGTAAAGGCCACCATCATGCTGGATCACACAGGCTTAATGCTGCCTCATACTTGCCCCGTATCACCCATTCGCCCCTCACACGGTATCTTGGACATGACATCCCCTGTGTTTCACCTGACAACTACGTAACTCACGACTATCTTGGCATCTTTACCTTCCTCAGCAGCGATCCCCTCACACGGGCAGGCCGCCACCTTCCCAACGTAACAAAAGCTTCGGCTGATGGAGTCATGATAATTTCTTAGAACTCAGGGGGCGAACCAGACCTCGGACACTCTCTTATGCATAGCAGAAAGACGTGACGTCTGCATTATCACGATTACTAATCTGTACTTGCTTACAACACCCGGTGACTGTGCCGCTGTTGTCTGCTGTCTGGCTTCCCTCCTCCTGCTACGGTCGGAGCGAGTGGTCGGCAGGGAAACTTCATTTTGAATAACCATCCGACGCGGCCGGAATTATATAACGCGTAGATCATAACATCGTGAAACGTTTCATTCCCAGCTTCCGTTTCCCCGTGATCGTCTCGCCCGCTCGAGCATGGCTACCTCCGGAGGGGCAGGATAGGTCGCCCTGCACCAGGATCACCCGAGGCTAATTGGAGACGCCGCCTCCCGGAGGCCATCTATTCCCCAATAAATATATCCGAAGGTGGCATGGAGAACTGCATGCATCATAATGAGGTTTTAACTACACGAATATTCACGTATATCCCCCGAGTACAGCGTGGAAATATAAGCAGACTATAGCAACACATCAAGAACAGTAGATTTCATTAGCAAACCTGCTGTAGCTAACCTAATACCTGGGGTAGAAGGAGGTACTCCTGACGGTGACACCCCTGACTGAGGAGGAGATCACTGTATCGTGTGTGTGTGTGTGTGTGTGTGTGTGTGTTGGTACCTTCAGCTGGTGACCACGAAGCAGAAGAAGCATGATACTGCATATGTTTAAGGAGGTACATTCGCTCTGGAACTAATGAGATTTCCAGGCGATTCCGTCCTACAGTGAGGGCAGCATTGGCGGGATAACCTGACGCCTCCTCACGCCGGTGGCGATAATCCTCTGCAAGAGGATCCTCTTCACCCTCCGTCAGGATATGTCTTGCTCAGGCGGCCGTGTCTTACCCCGCTGACCACCTTGTCCCGTCCCGTCCTGCAGACAGTGTTCCGCCCGTCTAACATTACATCCCCAAGAGAGTGATATCGCAAGTGAACATCCAGATATACCCAGACTGGAAATTATTAGATTTTCAGCCACTCGTTCTGGATACATACCATGGAAACAGTGTGACCGCCAGTCTTGCTGTGCTGATCCTGGAACCCGCCTGGAGGATCGCAAATCTCACCCTGTAACCTAGAGGAGCTTCTCAAATCGATGTAACATGGGAAATATACCTAGTGGGAAGACACGTCATCCTCCCTCGCTCAAAAACTTTCCCCAGTCTGGTGCCTCTCACCTGGCGTCACGCGAAGTATTCAATATGGAGACTGCCAAGCCTGGCGGCTGTCCTGTGTTAACACAGCATAGGAGGAGGAGGAGGAGGAGGAGGAGGAGATAGTTCCCTGGGGTGGATGAACATAGGGACAGGTATCCGAGCTGCATAGTTTTCAAGCTGTTTCTACTATTGAACAGGTGAAAAAGTCATCTAATGTCTACAAAAGAAAAATATCTACATGAACGATCTCTCTCTAATATAAAAGATTTAAGTGAAAAAGATTTTAAGTGCTTGGGGCCTGATCATGTGAAAGGCGTGCATGAGATAAAGTGCACTGGAACAATGTGGTATACAGGGGAGCTGTGGTATCGGTTACATTACACATGACAACGAGAGAATAGATGAGAGCGGATGTGGCCTTTCTAGTCTGTTCCTGGCGCTAACGCAGGAAAACGGCAAACAAGTAACCAAAATTGTGTTTGTGTGTGTGTATATATATATATATATATATATATATATATATATATATATAT
>JAYMFT010113128.1:0-13459 GCA_038088735.1 Panulirus argus
GGTATCTGTACTAACCCACGGACCCACCAGGTATCTGTACTAACCCACGGACCCACCAGGTATCTGTACTAACCCACAGACCCATCAGGTATCTGTACTAACCCACGGACCCACCAGGTATCTGTACTAACCCGCAGGTGTGTGCGTTCTAACCCTTTAGAAATCCTTACTCCAGGCGCACTTCTCCTGCACCGTCAGATGCAGGAGCTCCTGCGGGGGCTGGTGGAGTACTTCAAGGTGCTGTTTCTGGAGGCGGACCTGATCCGCGGCATCGAACCCCCGGCTGTGGGTAACGAGCGGGTCCTGGCGCAGCGGTGGCGGAAGCGTCTGGCAGCGGTGTTGGGCCCCCTGGCTGCCACATATGGCCAAGTCGTACTGGGCCACGGCCTGAACAACCTCCATCATATGAAGGTTAGGCAAAAGGCACAAACAGAGGAGTGTGCGTGTGCGTGTGTGTGTGATTGCTATTTGTATGTGACGGGGAGAGAGATTTACGCTGGTGTTGCCCCGTTGCTTTAACCATGTATGTAAGTACCATGTCTTTACTCCTGTGTGTGTGTGTATGCACTTATATCCCCAAGCCTATTCCAAGTACCCATTCTCATAGATTTAAGATCCTAATCTTAATGCTAGCGTTAATTATTACAAGAAGGGAAGAAGTAGCAGATGGAGGGAATGGAAACGAAGGAAGAGGAAGGGAAGAGGGGTCAGATGGAGGAAAGGGAGAGGAAGAAGGGAAGGGAAGAGAGGGCAGATGAAGGGAAGGAGAGGAAGAAGGGAAGGGAAGAGGAGGCAGATGAAGGAAAAGAGAGGAGGTAGGGAAGGGAAAGGCAGAATGTAAGCACATGGTGGTGAGGAGTGTGGAGGGGCAGAATTCCACCCATCGTACGAACCAAATCGTAGTCGATGGTGAGCCACTAGAGGTCCGTCACGACCCAGGTCACCATACGTACAGAGCCACCAGAGGTCCCTCACGTCTCAGGTCACTGGAAGTACATAGCCACAAGGGATCCCTCACGTCCTAAGTGACTACAAGTAAACAGCCACCAGTGGTCCCTCACGTCCCAGGTCACTGCAAGCACAAAGCCACCAGAGGTCTTTCATGTCCCAGGTCACTGTCCGTACACAGACACCAGAGGTTCTCCAGGTCACAGGTCACTGAATGCACATACCCACCAGAAGTCAATCACGTCCAAAGTCACTTTACTTATCCAGCCACCAGAGGTCGCTCAGGTTCCAGGTCACTGTACGTATACATCCACCAGAAGACACTCACGTCCCAGGTCACTGTAAGTACACAGCCAACAGAGGTTCCTCACGTCCCAGGCTACTTTACGTACAAAGCCACCAGAGGTTCCACACATCCCAGGTCACTTTACGTACACAGCCACCAGAGGTCCCTTATGAGCGAGGTCACTCTACGTACATAACCATTAGAGGTCCCTCACGCAACAGGTCATTCTACATACACAGCGAACAGAGGTCCCTCACGTCCCACGTTCCCCTGCGTACAAAGCCACCAGAGGTCCCTCATGTCCAGGATCACTCTACCTACGCAGCCACCATAGGCCCTTTACGTCCCAGGATCACTGCACGTACAGAGCCACTAGAGGTCTCTTACGTCCCGGGACACCGTACGTGCAGAGCCACCAGAGATCCTTTATGTCCCAGATCACTGTATGTACACAGCCACCAAAGATCACTCACGCCCCAGGTCACTGTACGTAAACAGCCACCAGAGACCTCACACGTCCTAAGGCACTGCAGGTGCAAAACCACCAGAGGTCCTTCATATCCTAGGTCACTGTTCGTACACAGACACCAGAGGTTCTTCAGGTCACAGGTCACTGAATGCACACACCATCCAGAGGTAAATCATGTCCAAAGTCACTTTACGTATCCAGCCACCAGAGGTTGCTCAGTTTCCAGGTCACTGTAGGAATATGGCCACCAGAAGTCGCTCACGTCCTAGATCAGTGTACGTACACAGCCACCAAAGATGTCTCACGTCCCCGGTCACTGTACGCACACAGCCAACAGAGGTCCCTGACGTCCCAGCTCGTTCTGTATACACAGCGACCAGAAGTCCCACACATCCCACGTCACTATACATACACAGTCACCGGGGGTCACTTATGACCCAATTCACTCTATGTACACAGCCTACAAAGGTCCTTTACATAGCAGGTCACCATATGTGCACTGCCAACAGAGGCCCCTCACGTCCCTGGTCACTCAACGTACACAGCCACCAGGGGTCCCTCATGTCCCAGATCACCCTACTTACACAGCCACCAGAGGACAATCACGCCTAAGGTCACTGTACGTACATAGCTCCCAGAGTTCGCTCAGGTCTCAGGTCACTGTACGTAACAACCACCAGAGGTCCCACAGCCTTTAGGTCATTTCACAGTCACAACCACAGGAGGCTCCTCATTCCCAGAGACTGTACGTAAACAACCACCAGAGATCCCTTATGTCTCTGGCCACTATACATACACAGCCATCAGAGGTCCCTCATGTCTCAGGTCAATGTACTTACGCGACTACCAAAAGTCCCTCAAGTCCTAGGTCACTGTACGTAATACATACACCAGTTGTCCGTCATGTCTTAGGTCATTGTACGTGCACGACTACCAGAGATCCCTCGAGTCCCGGGTCACTGTACGTGCACAGCCACCAGAGGTTCCTCATAAACCAGATCATTGTACGAACATAGCCACCGGAGGTTCCTCACGTCCCAAGTGACTGTACCTACAAAGCCACCAGAGGTCGCTCACGTCCCAGGTCATTGTAAGTACACAACCACCAGAGGTCCCTCACATTTCAGGTTATTTTACGCTCATAACCACCAGTGGTCCCTCATATCGCAGGTCACTCTACGTAAACAACCACCATACGTCCCTCATTCCCAGGTCACTGTACGTACACAACAACCAGAGATCCCTTATGTCCCAGGTCACAATACATACACAGCCACAAGAGGTCCCACACAACCCAGGAGACTCTACGTACACAACCAACGTAGGTTTATCATGTTCTAGGTCACTGTACGTGCACAGCAACAGAGTTCCCTCAAGTACCAGGCCACTATAATTACACAGCCACCAGAGATCTCTCATATCCCAAATCACTGCGCATACAGAGCCACCAGAGGTCCCTCATGTACCAGTCCACTATACGTACAGAGTCACCAGAGGTCCCGCTTATCCCAGGTCACTCTATGTACACAACCAGCAGAAGTCCCTCATGTCCGAGGTCACTGTACACACAGAGCCACCAAAGGTTCCACATGTCTTAGGTCAGTGTACGTACACAGCCACCAGAGGTCCTTCACGTCCCAGCCCACTGTACGCACACAGCCATCAGTGGTCACTTTCGCCCACGTCACTGTACTTACACAGCCAACAGAGGTCCCTCGCATCCCAGGTCGCTGGAAGTAAACAGTCACCGGTGGTTCCTCACTTCCCAGGTCACTGTTAAAAGAATACTTACACAGCCAACAGAGGCCCCTCACATCCCAGGTCGCTGGAAGTAAACAGTCACCGGTGGTTCCTCACTTCCCAGGTCACTGTTAAAAGAAAGCCACCATGGGTCCCTCAAGCCCCAGAGCACTGTACGTACACAACCACCAGAGGTCCTTAACGTCACAGGTCACTGCAATTACACAGCCACTAGAGGTCCCTCACGTCCCAGGTCACTGAAAGTATACAGCCACAAGAGGTCCCTCACGTCGTAAGTCACTGCAAGTAAACAGCCACCAGTGGTCCCTCATATCTCAGGTCATTGCATGAACAAAGTCATCAGAGGTCTTTCACGTCCCAGGTCATTGTACGTACACAGACGTCAGAGGTTCCTCACGTCCCAGGTCAGTGTAAGTACAGAGTCACCAAATGTCCCTCACGTCCTAGGTCACTTACGTACGAAATCACCAGAGGTCGCTCACATCCTAGGTCACTGTATGTATACAGCCACCAGAAGACGTTCACGTAGCGGGTCACTGTACGCACACAACCACCAGCGATCTCTCATGTCTCAGGTCACTGTACGTAGACAGCCATCTGAGGTCCCTCACGTCCCAGGTTACTCTACGTACAAAGCCACCAGATTGATTTGTGCCGGTAACACCATGCAAATTCATTGTGCACCCCATACTCATCCTGTGAGCGGTAGCGCAAGAGGATTACAGGGGTCACAAAGGGTTTTAGTCAGACCCCAGTGGGTTGATATTACATGCATTACATAGCTACATAGTTTCATACGTTAAGTTCAACCCACTAGATGCCAAAAAGTGGATACAAACTTAAAATTTCAGGCATCTTGTCATTAGCAATAAGGTGTTGTGACATTTCTTGCAGGATTTGTTTAGACCTATCCCTAAGCGCCTCTATTTTTTCACATTCTAAGATATAGTGTTTTAGTTTGTATCCAAATCTATGACCACAAACTTTACAATTTATACAATTAGCATCTCCAGATAGGCCAAAGCGCCAGTAGTACTTATAGCCTAGCCTTAATATAGCAATTACATCATGTAATCTGCTGATCTTATTACTTTCTCCATATACATGTTTTACTTTACACATTTCCCTGTGATGGAAAATGTTTCTACTTGTGCTTATCTGAACTCGTCTTCGTGCTTCAAAGAGGTCAGCTTAGCTCCCCTCCAATTGCAGTCTCGAAGCCCCCAGTCAACAGCCCAATGTTGTTTTCGACATCACCCCCACCAAGTGCAAGCCTTGGCCAAAGCATCAGCCCTGTCGTGCTCACGGAGGCCCATATCAGAGGGAATCCATAACAACTTGAATTGAATCCCTTGAGCAACAACGTCCGAGTATTTGTGTCTGGCTTCAGTGACCAGCATGTTCCATTCTGATCCTAGGGAGTCAAGTGCCAGTAATGAAGACGAAGAATCGGAGACAATTAAACTGTCTGTAGCAGAGATTTACACGCGCTCAAGAGCGACAAGTGTGGCGAGGACCCACACATCCCATGTCACTTGACGTACAGAGCCATTTGAGGTCCCTCACGTAACAGGTCACTCTACATACACGGCCATCGGAGGTCCCTCACGTCCCAAGCCCCACTAAGTACAAAGCCACCAGAGGTCCCTCATGTCCCTCATGTACACAGCCGCCAGGGGTCCCTTACCTTCCAGATCACTGTACGTACAGAGTCACCAGAGGTCTCTCACGTCCCAGGTTACTGTACGTACAGAGCCACCAGATGTCACTCACGTCTCAGGTAACTGGAAGTACATAGCCACCAGATATCCCTCATGTCCTAGGTCACTGCAAGTAAACAGCCACCAGTGGTCCCTCACGTCCTTGGTCACTGCAAGCACAAAGCCACGAGAGGTCCTTCACGTCCCAGGTCACTGTTCGTACACAGACACCAGAGGTTTTCCAGGTCACAGGTCACTGAACGCACACACCAACCAGAGGTCAATCACGTCCAAAGTCACTTTACGTATCCAGCCACAAGAGGCCGCTCAGGTTCCAGGTCACTGTACATATACAGCCACCAGAAGACACTCACGTCCCAGGTCACTGCATGTACACAGCCACCAGAGGTCGCTCACGTCCCAGGTTACTGTAAGTACACGGCCACCAGAAGCCGCTCACGTCCCAGGTCACTGTACGAACACAGACACCAGAGGTCCCTCATGACCCAGGTTAATGTACTTACACAGCCACCAGAGGTCCCTAACGCCCCAGGCCACTGTAAGTAGATAGCCTTCAAAGGTCTCTCACGTCTTAGGTCACTGCAAGTACACTACCAACAGACGTTCCTCTCCTTAAAGGTCACTGTGCGTGAACAGCCACTAGAGGCCCCTCACGTCCCATGTTATTGCAAGTACACAGCTACCAGTGGTCCCTCACGTCCAAAGTCACTGTACGTACACAACCACCGCCATCAGATATTGCTCATGTCCCAGGCCACCATACGTACACAGATACCAGGGGAGTCTCACATCCAAGGACACCCTACGTACACAACCAGCAGATTTCCCTCATTTCCCAGGACACTCTATGTATAGAGTCACCAGAGGTCACTCACGTCCCGGCTCACTGCACGTACCCAGCCACCAGAGGTCTTTCACATCCAAGGTCACTGTACTTACACAGACAACAGAGGTCGCTCACGACTCAGGTCACTGTACGTACACCACCACCAGGGATCCCTCACATCCCAGGTCACTGTATGTTCACAACTACCAGAGGTCCCTAATGTCTCAGGAAATTGTACTTACACAGCCACCAGAGTTTCTTCACGTCCCAGGTCACTCTAAATACACAACCAGCAAAGGTCCTACACTTTCTAGGTCACTCTATCTACACAGCCAGCAGTGGTTAATCACGTCCCAGGTCAGCCTACGTACACAGCCACAAGAGGTCCCTCACGTCACAGGTCACTGTACGTACAGAGCCACGAAAATCGCTCTTGTCCCATGTCGCTGTACGTACACAGCTACTAAATGTCGCTCATGTACCAAGTAACTGTCCGTAGAGCAGCCACCAGAGGTCGCTCACGTCCCAAGTCACTGTAGGTACACAGCCAAAACAGGTCCCTCATGACCCAGGTCACTGTACTTACACGGCCACCAGAGGTCTCTCAGTCCTAGGTCACTTTAAGTACACAGCCACCAGTAGTCACTCACGTCCCAAGTCAATGTACGTACACAGCTATTAGAGGTCCTTCACCTCCCAGACCACTACAATTACACAGCCAGCAAAGGTTCCTCACGTCCCAGGTCACTGCAAGTATGCAGCCACCAGAGGTCTCTCACGTCCCAGGTCACTGCACGTACAGAGCCACGAGAAATTGCTCTTGTCCCATGTCGCTGTACGTAGACAGCTAATAAATGTCGCTCAAGTCCGAGCTCACTGTACACACACAGCCACCAGGGATACCTCACATTCTAGGTCACTGTACGTATACAGCCAACAGAGGTCCCTCATGACCCTTGTCATTGTACGTACACGGCCACTAGAGGTTCCTTAAGTCCCAGACCACAATACGTACACAGCCACCAGAGGTCCCTCACGTCCCAGGTCACTGTGAGCACAGAGCTACCAGAGGTCCTTCACGACCCAGGTCACCGTATGTACACAGACCCCAGAGGTACCTCATGTCACAGATCACTGTATGTACACAGCAACCAGAGGTCCCTCACATCCTAGGTCACTCTGCGTACACAAACACCATAGGTCCATCGCATCCCAAGTCACTGTACGTTCACAACAACCATATGTCTCTTACGTCGCAGGTCACTGCAGGTACACAGCCGCCAGAGGTCGCTCACGTCCCAGGTCATTGTACTTACACTGCCACTTGAGGTCCTTCACGTTCCAGGTCATTGCAAGTACACAGCCACCAGAGGTTCCTCACCTCCCAGGTCACTGCAAGTACACAGCCACCAGTGGTCCCTTTCGTCCCAGGTCACTGCAAATAAACAGTCACCAGGGGTACCTCACGTCATAGGTAACTGTACGTACACAGCTACCAGAGGTCGCACGCATCCCAGGTCACTGTACATACACACAGCCACCAGATGTCCCTCACGTCCCAGGTCACTGCACCTACACAACCAGCAGAGGTCACTCACATCCCATGTCACTGTACGTACACAGGCGCCTGAGGTCTCTCACGTTTTAGGTCACTGCAAGTACACAGCCACGGAGGTCCCTTATGTCCCAGGTCACTGCAAGTACACTGCCGCTAGTGGTCCCTCACATCCCAGGTCTTTGCAAGTACACAGTCACCAGAGGTCCTTCACATCCCTGGTCACTCTACGTACACCACCATTAGATGTCCCTCACTTCACAGGTCACTGTGCATACACAGCCACTAAAGGTCCCCCACGTCCCAGGTCACTGAACGTACACAGCCACCAGAAGACCATCATGTTCTTGGTCACTGAACGTACACAGCCATCAGAGGTCCCTTACGTTCAAGGTCACTGAACGTATACAACCACTAGATGTCCTTCAAGTCCCAGGTCACAATAAGTGCACAGCCAACAGAGGTGGCTTACGTCCTAGGTCACTGTTTGTACACAGCCACCAGCGGTCCCTCACATCCCAGGTCACTGCAGTTACACATCCACCAGAGGTCCCTCATGTCTCAGGTCACTGTACATGCACAGCCACCAAATGTCCCTCACGTCCAAGGTCACTGTACGTACACAACCACCAGAGGTCCCTCACGTCCTAGGTCACTGTGCGTACACAGCCAACAGAGGGCGCTCGTATTCTAGGCCACTGTACGTACACATCCACCAGTGGTCCCTCACGTCCCAGGTCGCTATATGTACACAGCCAACAGAGGTCCCTCAAGTCCCAGGCCACTGTACGTATACAACCACAAGAGGTCCCTCACGTCCTAGGTCACTACGTACACAGCCAACAGGGGGCCCTCGCATTATATGCCACTGTACTTACACATCTACCGGTGGCCCCTCACGTCCCAGGTCGCTATACGTACACAGCCACCAGAGGTCCCTCAGGTCTCAGGCCACTGTACGTACACAACCACCAGAGGTTCCTCACGTCCTAGGCCACTATACCTAGACAGCAACCAGAGGTCCCTCACGTCCCAGGTCACTGTATGTACACAGCCACCAGAGGTCCCTCATGTCCCAGGTCACTGTACGTACACAATCACCAGAGTTCCCTCACTTCCCAGGTCACTGTGGGATCGGTCACGTATTGTCTGGGAGTCGTCATGAGCGATTCATAGAGATACTGAGTTTGGCAGAAGTCGATAAGGTTATTACAAGGAAAACTCTACATTACTTCGCCTTGGAGTTGAGCTGTGAAATATCTCTCTGAATATCTCCAACGCCATCATACTCAGTCTACTAACAGTATAGATGATCCAATGGGAAAATGACACAGGGACCACAGGTTATGTTTCTGCATGACGCAGCGGACGGGAGGCAAATAACTTGTTATAACTTTATCCAGACCTAAACCACCACCACAATACAGTCTCTACATTCCCATAATAAAGACTGCTTGCTGACCACAACATATGGATGTACCTGTGTGGTGCTGACCCCACCCCTTCTCCTGACATCATAACAGCACACTATGCATACTACCACACTACAGCCAACACCATACTTTTGTTACAGGCTGCAAACTATGAAACGTTACATGGAGCAGTGGGTGTACAGGAATATGATATTCATTTTTCATAGCTATTATACTTAAGATTGTTGGACAGCTTTCTGGGCCATTACATCGAGAGTAAAGTGGTTTAGTAACTATTCAACTGAATCCTTTACCTACTGCAGAAGGTGAAAAGGTCACCCTCGAGTTGGTGGCATTTGCTTCTGTGGACGGAGGGAGGGACATGGCCCGTGTGTGTGTGTGTGTGTGCTAACTAAAGGGGTTAGGTGGTGGTTGAATTAACGAGGAATGATTCAGACCTCTAACACAAGTTACGAATAACGTCCTAATTTGCGACCATCATCATTCTAACCCCTTTCTTCTCCGTCTTACGTATATCTAGATTTGCTTCATAGAGCATTGCATTGTTTGTAGGTGTCACCCCTCGCCGTACTCCTCTCTCACCTCCCTCCTCACCTTGCTACCTTGTCACCCCCTGACACGCCTGCCCCAGTCGCCTCCCGCTCCCCCACCCCAAGTCACTAATGAAAGTTTAGAAGTAGCGAGATGATACTCTCTGGGTTCACACCTTACGGGAAAGAGAAGATTGACAACGCTGATTGTCCCACTTGGAATTGGAGGTCACTTGTACGTACACAAACATCAGAGTTCCCCCACTTCCCAGGCCACCGTACGTACACAACCACCATAGGTCTCTAACTTCCCAGGTCTCTGTACGTACACAACCACCAGAGATCCCTCATGTCCCAGGTCCTTGTACGTACACAATCACCAGAGTTCCCTCGCTTCCCAGGTCACTCTACGTTCACAACCACCAGATTTCCTTCACTTCCGAGGTCACTGTACGTACACAACCACCAGAGGTCTCTCATGTCCCAGGTCACTGCACCTACACAACCACCAGTGGTCCCTCATGTCCCAGGTCACTTTACGTACATAACCACTAGAGGTCCCTCACTTCCCAGGTCACTGTGCTGACATACATTCACCAGAGGCCCATCATGTTCCAGATCACTATAAGTACATACAACCCTCATGTCCCAGGTCTCTGTGCACACATGCAACAACGAGAGGCCCCTAATGGCGCACATATACAACTACCAGTGGTTCCTCATGTTCCAGGTCACAGTACGTACATATACTACATAACCAGCAAAGGTCCCTCATGTTCCGGGTCACAGTACATACATAACCGCCAGAGGTCCCTCATATCCCAGGTCACCATACGTACATTTAACCACCAAAGGTCTCTCACGTCCCAGGTCATTGTATGTATACAACCACCAGAGGTCCCTGACGTCCCAGGTCACTGTACGTACGTGCGTACAACCACCAGAGGTCACTCATGACCTAGGTCACTGTATGTTGACAACCTCTAGAAGTCTTTCACGTCCCAGGTAGTGACACTGTACGTATACAGCCACCAGAGATCCCTCAAGTACCAGGTCACTGTAAGTACATACAGTTACCGCGTTGGATACCATTATTGATAAGCCAGAGTAAACTTAAACCAGCAGAAAACAAATGCTGAATGTCCTGTTACACCCACCTGATAGTCACGCAGGCCTACCCGTCACACCCACCTCCCCGTCACGCCTACCTACCCGTCACACCCACCTTCCCGTCACACTCACCTTCCCGTCACACTCCCTACTCGTCACACCTACCTATCCGTCGCACCCATCTGATCTTCACACCCACCTACCCATCACGCACACCAACCCATCATACCCACCCGCACAATATACCCACTTTCCCGACACGCCCACCTACCTGTCGCGCCCACCTCCTCTCCCCCAAAGTCACTCCCGTCCACTTGCCCACGACAGCGTGGTCGCAGCCTGCACAGCTATGGGGCGCGGGACAACCACATTTTCGAGCGAGTGTACGAGCTGGCTGAGCTGCTGGTGTGGGTCGTCTTCAGGAGAAGGGATCGGCCCGTCATCCACAGCGAGGTCACCAGGCTCTTCAGGGGCAACCTGGGCCTCCAGGAAGAGCGGCAACAGCAGCAGCAGCAGCAGCAGCTGCACTACCAGCACGGACACGAGGGCCTGGAGCAGCTCCGCCTCCGAAGGAAGAAGCGGACGCCCCTCTCAGGTACAGTGCTCAAGGATCCTCCATTTCCAGTTGTATGTTTCGGGTTCACCCTCCCGAGGATTAGACCTCCTTTCAGTCATACGTCAGGGTGGATTCAACAGAGCCAAGCAACTTTTTTCTGCCGGTGGCCACAGAGACCCTTCACTGCCAGTGTTACTCCTGGCAACACAAGTGTGTGCACACCGCGTTATTTCTACTAGTAAACTAACATTATTTTCTCAGTAACACATTTACAGCGAAGGAAAACGAAGCTGTTTAGTTCGTCACTGAATTGTGACGGACACTCAGGCTGCATAAGAGTCCTTTGGAGAACTCTTCTCACTTTTGTTAAATACAGCATAGATTTTTCTCTCCTATTTCTGACACCTGGCTGTACATAATCATCACACTCGTTAACTCCTCCAGTGATGCGGCAGAAGTCTCTGTCACACCCACCTGATCGTCACACCCACCTACCTGTAACACCCACCTGGTAGTCACACCCACCTACCCGTAACACCCACCTGATCGTCACATCCACCTACCTGTAAACACCCGCACAACGTGACCTGCGCGTTAATCCACAAGTCAACAGCTTGCTAGACCACAAGTGTTTACACATAACAAGTAAGAAATATGGAAACTTTTCTCGCCCGGTCACCCCGCGACACCCAGGCCCAGATGTGTAATGTTGTGTCCCGCCACACACATAAGGTGTGGGAAACAGGCAGGGAGCGACGCTTGAGCAGAATATCCCTTCGAGAGGGCCTTAGATAAACAGCTGTGGAGAAGGGAACTGTCTTACGCCGTGTGACGTGAAACCAACCGGAAATAATCATATGGCAAACTGAATCTTTTCACAAATGACGCAGACATGATCTGTGGACATCACCGTCCCAAATACACCATACTCTAACCATAGTCTGGTCAAAGGACCAGCACGTATGGTTGATAAGCCGCTCGGGCCGCCGACAAAGTCAATTCAGCAGTTTCAGTTCTCGACAGCGAACGGATGAAATGGGAAAATGCAACTAGTGTCTGCGATACAATGCGAAAACCTGAGTGTCAACACATCCAGGGTCTCAGAAGGGCTCCATTCATGACTCGCAAGACAAGCACCGCTCAGACGACAGTACGAGAGATCTTGGTTCGTACGAGTCAGATGCTCCCTCCCAGGTGTGTCACAACATATCAATGTGCCCTACAGGTGTGTCACGACCACGCCACTATCCCTACAGATGTGTCATGACCACGCTACTATCCCTACAGGTATGTCAAGACTGTATCATCATTGGTGACGATAGTACGTTGAATAGTTAAGTGATTGTTATTATTGTATTTTCCGTACCCTATGTATGTAGAATGTTCAGTCTTCCATTACGCACGTAGATTGTAATGGTATACATGTTACGGTTATGATTTCCTGATGGATTATGTTATTGCCTACGCATTCCGCTGTTTGTTAAGACAATTTGACGTGGCGGGCGTCGGGCGTTGTGCAACCACTCTATGCCAGGCTTTGGAGGCGGTGGTCAGGCGGTCATACGGGGAAAATGCAGGAATAGTATTTCGTTGCTTAATTCGGAGGACTACTACAATTAGGTATATCAGCGTAGGAAACTATGTTACCTTGGCAGGACTGAAGGGGTCCAGGAGTAAGGGGAACTTGGTGGTGAACTTCGCCCTGACTGTCTGGGATACTGTTTAGCATTCATTTCACACTAAAGCCTGGAGTGTTACAATGTGAGTGTGATGTTTCTGAATTCATGTATAGTGTATATAGCGCAGTTGACGATATATGGCATTGTGGTTCTGTGATATTATCATACCATATGGTTGCTTGGCGGCGTTAGACGGGTAAATGTGGTCAGGGAACATGTGTGTTCGGCTATATTGTGATATCATTGTATTTCTCATATTGACGTTTGGTGGTTTATAGAATTTCTGTTTTATCAATGTTTTCGTTGTGGGGTTTCCTGAGCTGGAATGCCTACTGATTTATGATGGATTTCACAAGTTGAAATAAAGGATTACAACATCCTCAAGGGTTTAGTGTGAAACAATGACCCTACAGGAGCGTCATGACCACGCCACTATCCCTACAGGTACGTCATGACCACGCCACTATCCTACAGGTGCGTCATGACCACGCCACTATCCCTACAGGTGCGTCATGACCACGCCACTATCCTACAGGTGCGTCATGACCACGCCACTATCCCTACAGGTGCGTCATGACCACGCCA
>JAYMFT010113139.1:0-13459 GCA_038088735.1 Panulirus argus
TATGGTACATTTGTTTCCCCAGGGAATTGTCATTTAGATGGGAGGGAGGGGGTGGGGGGTTGTTTGTTGATGCTGGGGGAGGAGAGGGGAGGGGTTGCCGTGCACCTTGTGACAGCCGGCAGTCACAGACCTGTTGCCATGGTGATGTGTCTGTTGGACCACACGTCTGCCAGGCCGCTACCACTGTCCAATCCCCACCACCACCACCACTATTCATGGCTACGACCACAGTCGCCACAGCCACAGCGCTGGCCACAACCATCATCTTTGTACATCACCGCTAACTCCACCCAAGCCACCACCATTTTGGTCGTAGCGTTTCGTTACGTTGTAAGCTTTTGTTGGTCCTTCCGACGTCTCTATACGATCTTGAATGACGTATTGTTATTGTTGTGTTTACTGCCGTATACCTGCGTGTGATATTACGTAAACCGTACAGTCAAGTCTTTGGTCATTGTTAAAGATGTACCTATTATATCTGCTTAAGGCTATACCATTTCAGGCTGCAGATAACATGCGGGGAAATAAAAATAATCCCTCTACGTTTTAAGACTGCCGGATAATTTTTTTTTCTTATCGGCAGGGTGAACGTTGCTCTTTAACTCCTCCATGGTTACGACGGTACGACCCTTGGGCGTGATGGTGTGGCCTCAAGGTCAGGTCAGAGGCCAGACCCGTCAGTACCCAAGGGCCTTACCGTCGTGCCCAAGAATCGTACCGTCGCGCCAGAGGAGCCAGAGTATGTCCATTTATCTTCCTCATATACATGGTATGTTCATTATTGCCTCCAAAAGTTAAAAAAAAAAAAAATCATTTCCCCTTCAAGAAATTATCGTACTTAAACTCCTCATATTGTAGACATTGACACATATGAAACATGGTTTAGCATCAGCCTGAGCCCCCCATGCCACACAACGGATGCGCATCCCATGTGACCCAACGTTGGTTCAACAGGGCGTGCGGTAGGGCATCTGCTCCCCGTGGCTTTCCTGAACAGTGCCACTCCCTTTTCCTTCTGTTGGTCTTGTGTGATTACTGTTTACGTTATCACAGGGAGAGAGAGAGAGAGTTACGATCGTGTTGGGGCGCACCGTCTCGTAACCTTATATGTATATATCATGCCTTTACTCCTATGTATATACACACACACACACTTGCATAACCAGATGTGAATGTGTAAGTATCTATGTGTATTGTACTGGAAGGAAGTTTTTGCACTCGTGGGGGGCCCCATCTCTAATAGACATTCCGTGCTATAATACAACGTAAACTTGCGTATGTTGTCATACCTTCACATATTCATTACTTCGTTCAATTCATCCAGTACCTTTATACTGTAGGGCTTACTTTACGTCTTTCCTAACAAGTTCCATGCTTAATTTTGTGTTGTGGCCTCTGGTTGTTTGTTTTAGCTCTGCAGCTTTCGAAGAACTGTTTACCGTTGACGTCGTGTGTATGTGTGTGTGTGTGTGTGTCGGGATGCGGGCCCTGACCAACCGGGGGTCAGGCTGTAGACACCTGTCGGTATCTTACCTGCTTCGTTAGAGCTCTGAAAATAACTTATTTGCACTCCCCGAGAATTCAATTAACTTTCCTAACCTAGCCCAGTTTAGACGCGCTTAAAATTTTGTACCGTCGGTAAATTTGTGGAATGTATATATAATTTTTTATTTAAGGGAATTTAATGAAATGTTACCCGAGTCCTACTTGGCTCAAATTCCGTGAAAACGTTACCAACTCCAGGTCTGGTAATGCAGTGCTGATTGGAGACGCAGGAGGAGTTGTTAGTATGTACAGTAAGGGGAAGAGGGGGGCAGGCGGGAGGACCAGGCTAGCAGTTTGTTTGGGGTGTGAGGGTATGTTGTTTGAAGGGGGGGGGGGAGAGGGGGGGGAGTTAGTACCTGTGTGTGTGTTGGGGGTGATGGGCTCAAGTGGAGTGTGTGTGTGTGGGGGGGGGTTGCGAAAGGGAACAGATAGCTCTGTGTGATGGCAAGGCTAGGCTGGGTTGGGATGGGATGGAAGGAAGCTGTAAAGTTCGTAGGGGGAGGACTGAATGGATGGTCCTGAAGCGCCGCTTGCAGACCATGAGGAACCCTAAGTCTTAGGAGCAATGGTTGTTGACGGCCTCGTATAGCCTCGGAGAGCGCGCTAACTTCCGTCTCTCCTCAGACCAGTATTGCACCAGCTTCAAACATAAACACTTGAGGGCGCCGAGCGATCCCGCCCTCCCAAGCTCCGCCGGCCACTCGGCCTCCTTCAGCACGACCCTCGACCATGACGGTACGACCCTTGAGCTCGACAGCACCAGATTTGTACGGGTCGGGTCAAAGGCCACCTTATCACAAGGGTCGTACCGTCGTGCTCAATGGATAAATTAAGGTCGTCCTGCCAGCCACGACCTCCCCAGGAGGGTAGCACCAGCCGTCTGTATCTCTGTGTCTCGACGTCATTCTGGCAGCTCTAGTTGTGACCAATGGTAACAATTTTTTTTAGTCATATTTCTTCGCAGGTCATCATAGCAGTCGTCAGTGATGCTGTCTGGTGAGTGTATGCGAGACGTTATCTCTCTCTCTCTCTCTCTACCCACGAGTGACAGTATTTCCTCACCCTCGCTTTCATGTAACCTTCGTGGTGTGAGGGTTTGCATTCCCCCCCCCCTCCTGGTCCGTGTAACTTTTAACGTGCCGGCTTGGCGTCCCGCCGGCGCAAGTACCCAAACCCTCTTAGTCCACACATTAATCCTCGCTAACGTAAAAAAAAAAAAAAAAAAAAAAAAAAAAAAAAAAAAAAAAGAACCATCGGGGGTGTTGCTTTGTTGCAGTGCTGCCAGGCTTGGGCTAGGTTTGAGGCCGGGGTGGTCTACGGTAGCCCAGCTGGGTACACCAGTGACGTCTTTTTTTGTTGTTCCTGCTTCGCCTCAGACCCGGGCATGGAGGGCATCGTCAAAGGTTAGGCTTAGTGTTTGATGGTGGACATTTAGGCTTGGTAGCGTAGGGAGGGAATTCAAACCGCCCGTTTTTAATTCATGTAGCATTGGGTGACCATTTGGGTGTTAGGGGGTTGAATGTTCACCCCCTACCCCATTCCCTTCCGCTATTATTTTTGCCCATTAGGAGCCGAGCAAGATAAGGGGGAAAGGGTGTAGACGGGGTTTGGAGGGGGAGCTATTATAGAAAGTGAGAGGGGGGGGAAGGTATGTTTGAATGAAGAGGCCAGACGACCCATCACAACTAGCGTGATGGTGGGGGTATTCATCTGGTCGGGAGTTGGAGATGTGGCCTTGTTGTTGTAGAAGTGGTGATGGCGACGCCATGGGTTTGTTGGGGATAGCGGTGTTGAAGTAGTTTTGAGAGTTTTGACGGTGGAGATGCTGAGTGATGGTTCGTGGTGGAGGGTAGTGTAGCATAACCACGTGGGGAGCACAGTAGTCTCCCCAGGAGGGTGGGGGTGGTGTATGGCCTCATGGATAACATATTACCCTCCACAGGAGGGTAGAGTTGCATGGCCGTGTGGCACATCAACCAAGCTTTCGGGGGTAGGAGAGATTCTGATGCCTGGCGTTGATGTGCTTTGGGAGTACACCACTTCGAGCCCAGGTGGTAGTATTGGTCGGAAGAGGTGGTCGGTAGGGGAGATGGTGCTGCTCTTGCCGCAGGTGGGCTACAGTGGCTTCAGGGACCCTGATGTGGACTGCAAAGCTTTTTCTTCAGTATAAATTATTTTACAAGTCCACCACAGGAATTTCCGTTCGTGTTTATTCAGCTGTGATAAAGTCACGTGTTTTTGTTGTCCCCGTCTACTCTAGTTCCTCTGTTCGACGTGCCGAAACTGAAAAGCCCAGAGGCTTCCGTAGTTTCATTTGATAGTTAATTATGGTAATGGTTGCGCAGTTAAAGACGGTATATCGAATTTTGTTCCTTTTTTTTTTTTTGGAAGCGTACACACACACACACACACACTGCATATATACAGTTATCCGTCTGTCTCTGTTATTATTAACTCCGTCTCAATATCACTGGGATGGATTGATTATGCACCTGTTATGGGCATTGAAGCTGGAGACTCAGGTTAGCCTAGGCTAGCAGAGCGGTAGACGTCGACCTCTTGCTTCCTAAAAGGTAGACTTATTTCCGCTTTGCCTTAAATACTCACCCTCACTACCCAAATATTACCGTGATGCCCATAAATCATTTTTTATACTACAACGACTGTGTTTATGGCATAATAGAACGCTAAGAGGTAGTTTAGCATTTGTATATGAAATTCTTTTGTCAAATTTATTAGAATATTTTGTTTATATATATATATATATATATATATATGAGAGAGAGGGCAGTATGACAGTAACACTCGCTCCCTGCAATACAGAAAGAACACACAGACATACCGTTAATATAACATTTAATATCTAAACTATCTCCACATCCCAAGAAACAGTGTTGACAATAACAATACAACAAGAGCACACCAGGGTTGTTTTGTACACAGAGGTAGGCATGCCTACACGGGAATTAATTCGTCTCCATCATGAACCTGTCTGTAACTCACCAGTGACAATGAGACTTGCGGTGCCTGTGCAGGTCGCTTGTGACGGGGACGATGCTGCAAAATAGTTGAACGATTTTTCGGGGAATGAAAATTGTTTCAGGGAGGTCAGCTGTCTCAGCAGGCTTCGGTTTTAATTTGAAATTATTTAACGCTTCGTCAGTCAAAAAAAACTTTTTGATTTAAAATTGATCCTTTTGCGGTAGCATTTATCTCAGACTACAGTCAGTTTTTTGTATATATTGCCGTCACATTTTCAGGATTCTAAAGAATATTTAAAGTGTTCCTTGACTTTTCATACACACTTCAAAGTTCTAACGGTTTTCAGGAACAGAGCTCAGCAACCCGTACGCGTCTTACGGGGTCCACGGTTCAACTGGTGGCCCAAACCTGGACAGAGAGAGCGCTGGTGCCGCCACCCGGTGTTCAAGTTATCATACGCCGGGAAACAGACTTGCGCGGATCACATAGGCGCGAGAATATATCGCATAGAATGAATGAATGACAGAAAGTCCCGCTGCGTCATGTTCAGGGAAGTAATACCGCATAGCGATGGCTCTTGATGGACGTCACTATTGTTGTAGGAGTCCTTGTGGCGTGCTTTATGAGGGTGTGGGTGTGTGCTGCCAGTGGCACGACCGGGGTCGATGTGTGAGCATCAGTAGGTCAGCAGAGCTTTCACGTGAACTTTGCCGAGCACGCAAGATGACGATCGCTGCCACACGTCAAACGGCCGGAATTACACGCTCCCCCCTTGATTTGTCGTGTCTACCATCGGAAGTCGTTGTGATAGACGGCAGGGCTGGTGGGCGGCCGGGTAGCGGCTGTGTGAGAGGGTGGGTAGCTGCGAACCGTGGGTTGATTGGTGATGAATGTCTGGCAGACGGTTTAGTTGAGTGCAAAGGAGTTTTGTGCTTTGTGTCAGGTTGTGATGGGTTGGCCTCCACTCCCTCCTTTTCCAAACGCTTCACTCTAACCCCCCTCCCCATACTCTGGTTCAGCCGTTAAGACACGCTTCACACTCCTCCCCTAATTACCTGTTTTTATCATGAGATTCCTGTGTTATATAATGCTGAACGTCCTTATACAGCACGTGTGTATGACCCATGATGCTCGGGTTATAATTATTTCGTGTTTGTGACCCTTTCCAGGTCTTGTGTTTATTGTTAACATAAGCGCCCATGGCAGAAGTGGGCGTTGGTGCTCGGATTACATGAACAGGAGCCTGATTATTTTGTTTATGATATGCTCATTACGTGTTTTCCTTAATCAGTTTAAGGCAGAGACGGGCGAATATGGACTAGGTTGCGGGGCAAACGCTCAAAATTCAAGACAGAAAAGTCAGGATTTGAAGTTACGATGGGCAGTCTAGGGGAGCAAGCGGTCAGGTCACTCTCTGATCAAGATGGACTGAATTATTTCAGGGCAGAAGAGTCGGATAACAGGTTTTAAGCGACCTAGTTTTAGGTCAGTATGGGCTGGGTATGATGCTTCGTTCAGGTTAAGAAAGTTAGCTTTTTTTTTCCGGGCTGGGCAAAAAAGTGATATATGAAGATGGGCCAGACGTCAGGTCATTGTTGGATGGATATCTGACTGAGGTGGGCTGGTCTGCAGTTTGCTAGGTCCTGGTCATTTTAATAGGTTTAATGGAAGTACTCGATCCCTTTTAGGGTAGATACATATCCTAGTCGGCCAGACGTTAGGTTTGCTGGTCCACGATTTATGTTTAATAAAAATGTTTTAGGTTAGAAATAGATTGTGGGTCAGGATGGACCGGGTTTCAGGTCAAGACAATGGAGAGATCTGATACAGAAGGCAGCAGGAAGCAAGCGTCCTGCAACAGGCTGGGAGTGAGTGTGGCAGCCAGCACACCAAACCAGCCACAGCACGTATTATTGTATTGTAGGTCGGAGGAAAGCGACTGTGAACCGCTGCAGTGATGCGTGTGGTGCCATCTTGCTCAACAGTGGTGCCCAGCTTTTAGGTATACTTAGCTGCCTGCTGACGTCCACTGGCTCCTTCCTGTTGTCTTCTGTTTCCTGCTGACGTTCATTGGCACCTTCCTGCTGTCTTCTGTTGCCTGTTGACGTCCACTGTTGCCTGCTGACAGATACAAAGTAGGCTGCTGACAAAACGCTGTTGGCTGCAGACTCCCAGTGTTGCCGCACTCCTGACGGTTGAAACATTGAGTTTTACTGATTTGTTTTGTGTCAGTCGAGGGGAAATATCGTTTTGAACGTTACGTCAAGTGTAAATATCGCTCATTTTTTTTTTTTATTGTCAGTCAAGGGGGAATATTGCTCTGAACTTTAAGGCAGATGTAAACATCGCTCACATTTGTTAATGCCAGTCCAGGGGAAATATCGCTTTCAACTTTACGTTGTGTAAATATCGCTGAATGAAGAGATGTATTTATGGCTGACGAGTGCTCTTAAAATGGATGGAGCTGTGTATAGAAATATAACCGGCCCTTGTGTTTTGGGGTGGGCAGAGTGTGAAGCGTGGCGGGGAAGTGCTGACTAAATTAATATCTAGAAATAAGAAAGGCTAAGTTAGTGGTGTTTTAATGGTTGCCTGAATAGACTGACTGACTGCTAGGGTCCAGAAATGCGTACTCGTGTTTGCCTGGAGCAGAAAAAGCCTTCAGAATATGTGGCAAAATTGAAGCCCTTACTTATACTGAAAGGTATATATATATATATATATATATATATATATATATATATATATATATATATATATATATATATATTGTATTATCACGAGAAAAAAAAAAAAAATAACGGAAACAGAAAAGTTGAAGGATAAACTGTCACTCAACTATAATGTACAAAGCCAGCCAGTGTAACAGGACATGAGTTACCCCAAGAGGGGAAAATATGAAGGGAAAACGGAAGACTGGCTCTGCAGTGGCTTTTTTTTTTTTTTTTTTTTTTTTTTTTTTTTTTTTTTTAAGACTACGTGAAGAAAAATGCAAAGCTGCAAGTACACTTCCCATGACCCTGAGACTAAAGTTTGGTCTGGGGTTCTTTTGAATAATAAAAAGACCAAGAGTGGTAAAGAAGATGGGATGAAGGACTCCTGTTCCAGTCTTCAAACTCGGATTTTTATAGGAGTTCAGTGAATTGGTAAGAAGAGATGCCGTAACCTTTAAGATAGAAAATGGGTCTTGAACATGAAAAATGGGTCATCAGAGTGTGTTTACCGTACTTGAATTTGATATATGTAAATAAGAGAAGAAAATTTCGATGTCTGAAGTTGATGATCAATAACAGGCAAACCTACAATGTAGACCATCAATAACTTGCGTAATAAATAATACACATGTAAGAAATACAGTTAAAACACGATGTATATCTAAACCTCCATCAGTATAATTAGTAAATAAAGAGACATTCTCAGGCTAAAGGACTTGTCATTCAGAGCAAATCTATGAAAACGTTTAGAAAAATCCTCAGGTGACAAATTCCCCTGAACTGACCCTTGGGGTATAAAGGTTTTGCATGTGGTAACAAACCTACTTACCAGCCGTTTCAAAGGCTTTAGAAATCCCCGGGTTTGAAGCAGGAGATTCGAACACGCGTGGGGGTGGCTAAAGGACCCAGTGAATCATGAGGGGGCAGAGATTGAGAAGCATTGTAGTCATCGCGACGCCCACACTCCACGCCACGCCCTCCTCCCACACCCCACACAGCCTCCGCCCACACCCAACGCTACATCCTCCGTCCACACCCCATCACAAACTCCCTAGCCTTCAGGCGATGAAGGATATCCTTACTGGCATTTAACGACATCCCTCGCGGTGATGTCACCAACACTTATCATTTGCTCTGTACGTGGCTGATGTAAGTGACATCAGTGTTGCCACCACAAGGCCTCCCCTCTCTGCTCGTGTATATGGAAGTCAGCCGTAAACATCCGGGACTCCAGAATTGTTTACCATAATAGTTTACGGGTAGGAGAGCGTGCCTAATCAGCCTGGATGTTATGCAGAGCTGCAAGTCGCGGCCTTCAACAGCCCGAGTGATCAGACGTGCCAACACAATTGCATGGTCTTGGGCTTAATTCCTCTTGGTAAATGAACTCCGCACCCATTGGAAGGTATGTATAAGGGTGATTGGGAAACTGGGAACCGAAAGGTGAAACTGTCAGACTCCATTACAATGTTTAACGTTTTATTTCGGCTGGACGAGGCGGTACGACGGTACACTCCTTGGGTACAGCATAGTGCAACGCCCTATGCTCTTGATATCGATGGTACACAAAGCGCCGACTCGATATGACGACAAATTCCTGTCTTACTAAAATTTCAAGAGCAAGTACATGATAGTGATGGATTTTTATCATGGATGTGTATGAATATTTCTCTTTAAAAACGTATAGATGATGAGGAATTGGGCATAAGTCCCTCCCTCCTTGCCGATGGATTTCAATTTGCCCTCTCATTTGCGTCAACTGGCATCGTCGTCAGCAGCCGTGAAGTGAGGAATACTCATGCGTCATTTTGATGGCTTTGGACGTGATTCATGACCAGAATAACTCAAGTTAAGAGCTTATAGGCGCAGGCAGATGGTTCACTGGGTACGAGGGACCTGGCATTTTACCCTGGTCGCTTGTTAAATGGTAGCGGAGAGAAGATTGAGGGAGGTGGCCGCATCTTAGTGGCTTGCTTACAGTAAACAAGGCCGTCTGCAAACCTTGGCATAAGCTTGCATTACGTATCGGACGACATCTGGCATGTATCCGTGGCGGCGTCGACCCCGGACGGTTTAGGGCCAGACAGACACCTGAATTATGAAGTGATGGAGAGCCTCTTGGAGGAGACTGTGACAACGATGATCTCTGCGATTGTATGGACTCAGAGCTCGATTTAAAGGCTTGAACGTCTTTGAGCGTGACGGTACGATGCTGGAGCACGACGCCTCCGCAACGGCACCGTGCCGATCGTTGAACACAACGGTACGTCTCTTCTTAGGTGTCATGATTATATCGTTCGACCCGACCCTCAACGGTTAGGTCAAAAGTCACGTGTCGTCAGACCCCCTCAAGCAAGGGATGGTACCCGTTTCGCTCAAGAGGTTAGACCGGTTGAAACTCGGGTAAATCTTTTCTCCAATAACTTTCCTCTTACCGTAGTGTTTTAAAAGATGATAGGATTTAGGTTGCTGTGACCCCTGGACTGGGGAGAAGTACTTGGCTCTCGGCCTTCGATTGCCCCCCGTCCGACGTGACAAGATGGCAACATCACACACACACACACACACACACACGGGGAGACGCGCTAAAGAAGAATGTCGTTAAGTCTTTTTTTCTTTGTTCCTCCGTGACGTTAGGCGGCTGTCTGCTCCCCGCCATGTGATGTTTTTTATGGCCTCCCTGTTTTTAGCTCAGATTGTATAATGTGCGCCATCTTGATAAAGTGAGTAACGAAAACTAATGAAGGGGCGGGAAAACAAAGACGCATCGGAGCGTCACGGCTAATGCGACGTTTAAGATAATGCCTTTGGTCGCTCCTGATGTATTTGTTTACGTGTGTCCATCTATTTATTTTTGTGTATGGGTCATTTTTTGGTGGGGTGGTTGCGGGTCCTGGGTCTGTTGGTGATATCGTCGGACTCCAAATGCAGCTGGTTATACCTCGAGTGAGAAGTCTCCTTTGACAAGGGTGTATTACCATTCATTGGGCAGGAGTCTCATGGAGGACTTTCTAGCAGCGAAAGGAACCATACCTTCACTGGTCCTGTTTGGAGCTTCAGGAGTCCAGTAAAAGTGGTCTGTCCTGTCCCTGCTACCGAGTGCAGCGCAGTGCCAGTTGGAGCTACAGGAGCCGCCTTTGTGTAACTGAGAAAGTGGTTCAGGGGTTATTTAATTATAATAATAATAATGGTGATAACAGTGATGATAATTATAATATAAAGGTTGGGTTTTGTTGGAATTATTTTAGTTCTGGCAGATTTGTTCGTGATTGAAGCGTGTTAGATAAAAACAATCCCAAATGACCCTAAATTTAGTAAGGAACGTTTTTGTTAAGATGTGATGCGGTACGTTTTCTAAAAACAAATATTTGTGTATAGGTTTAGTCTCGACCTTTTTCGTTCATGGAGGGGAAAACACATATATACGCTTCATTCCAATGACTGGATGAAGGAGTCAGGGACGTTCGTGGAAGCTGCCGTGGCTGCGTCAGAGCAAACATCTCAGCTGCTGGTTGGTTGAGTCACAGGCGCGGCTGAGTTGCCCACACACACACACACACACACACACAGAAGGCCCCTCACCACATTTCCTTACTGAGGGAGTCTTACGTCATCTTACGCCCTCTCATTAAATGCTCGTACTCCGCCATACTGCGAGTTATATTGATCTCTCTCTCTCTCTCTCTCTCTCTCTCTCTCTCTCTCTCTCTCTCTCTCTCTCTCTGTATATCCGTGTACTGTAAGGGGAGGGAGTTTTACTCTCGTGGGGCCCCCATTCCTTGAGCATTCTCGTCTTAAATTTATGTAAAATGTCTGCATTAAAAAAACATTTCAGTCGTCACCAACAGTCTTGATGTATATGGGTGAGGAAGCCTTGAACCCGCGGTCAGGGGCTCGCATCCCTCCCACAGACTCACACACACAGCCTCTTGCTACACCTGTCGTGTGCCCTAACCACACCGCCACCACCACCTCCCTCGTGTTATTACCACAGCCCTTAATGTGGGCTGGTTGAATATAGATGATTAAACCAACTTCCTCCCGCCCCCGCCCCCTGGCTAATTAAGGTCGCTTCATAGAGCGTATTAGTAATACTTTTTTTTTTTTTTTACCAGGATGCTTCCTACAGCTTCATCCTGATGGTAGTAATTGCCCACTGCTTCACTGGGGGTTCGTTTTTCGTTCCACATGGCAGTCTAGAATTAGAATATATTATAAAGCCTTTTTTTCCGCTCTTAATATGATATATGATTATTTCTTGCATTCCACTCTCAGTTGATGCACTCTTTATCTGCCACTCACTCCTCACTAACCTCTCCTGTTGCCCTGAACCTTCGTATATCTCGCCTCAAACGCATCAGCACATGTGTTGTGTTGGTGATGACACACACAGGCGGGAAACAACGTTGAGACTGGTCTGAGTAATGCCCCACCCCCCCCTTTTTTTTTTTTTCCTGACGTTCCCCGTCTAGGTTATTTAAACGCTAAGGTTAGAGTTATATTTGGGAATGAATGAAAAAGACCTCAGTTGTTTAGGGGAGGTGAGGGGGGGGGGGGAGTTGGTCTGCAGGTGTTGCTCGTGGCCTGCGTGTGTACCTTGACTGACTCAGTCTCCCATGCCTCTCTCTCTCTCTCTCTCTCTCTCTCTCTCTCTCTCTCTATCTCTATCTATCTATCTATCTTTCTCTCTGCATTAGTGGTGTTAAGAGAAAGAGACAGCAACATGTGTGTGTGTGTGTGTGTATGAATGTGGCGCCATGTTAACCCCCCTCGGCCATCATCAAGTTGAGTCTGTCACAACTGTGGTTGTGTTTACGTTCATCGCGGCTCCAGGACCGTCCGCTCCTCCTCAGGCCTCCTGAAGAGGGTAGGGGGGGGGGCGCCCCCTCCTTTGTTTTGTACATGCCGAAGGAACTGTCGTAAGCAACTTGCTACATGTTAGCGAGACTGATTTTCTAGACCATGTATTTTAAAGCGGCCCCCTACCCAACACACTCTAGTCTGTGCCACACGGCGGACTGTTGGGTGTAAACAGGAGGGTTTGTTGCATTGGAGGTTTGCATCAGCGGGTGATGGAGTCAGACGGCCGGTAAAGGTTCTCGTTAATTGTTTCCGGATACATTAGGAAGTTGTCGGAGCGAAGGGGGGAAGGGGGGGGGGCGCTTACATCCAGCTGCTGCTCTTAAATCACTGGTGAAGGGCGCCCTGACGGGAGAGTGGAGGGCGCTCGCTCGCCCGCCCGCCCGCCTTACTGCGAGAATGGAGGGCGCGCGCCCTCCCTGCCGCTGGAGTTGAGGGTGCCCTCCTGCACTCCCTCCCTCACTCACTCCTTTCCCAGCCGCATCTCCCGTCTCTCCTCCTTTTCTGATACACTCTGCTTATCCTGACTTATATTCCTACCTCTGTGCGCTCTTTCCTTCTATTCCGTTCCGTATTTCCTTCCTATGTTTGCTTGTTTTCCGTCCCTCTCTCTTCCCCTTTAAGTTTCCACCCTTCCCTCTTTCTCCTTTACCATCCCATCTCTTCTTCCCACCCTTTGCTTTGCTCCCTTCCCATCTCCCGCAGTCCCTTCACTTCCTCCTCCTCCTCCTCCCTTTCCATATAATTTCCCGTTCCAGACCGGAATTTATGAGCCTGAAGGTATTGCAGATCTAGCGCGAGAAATATATAACTTTCCTACCGTAGCTTGGATGTGACCAGGCCAGAGTATCAGCAAAAAAAATAATCCGGGTTTGTAAGAGAAGTTCTGATTGGACAGCTGGGTCTGTCGGGTGTGTAAGCATTTCCGATCGGACGCCGTGGTCCGTAGCTCTGTGGTTGTCAGCATAGTCCTTGAGTGGCCACCATGGTCCGTAGCTTTTATCTCTCAGCATAGTCCTGAGCAGCCCACCATGGTCCGTAGCTCCCGGCACCGATGAGTCGGTGTCACGAGTTGCATTGAGGGTTCGGCTTTATACTGTACTGTACCGTTACGTTTTCCCAGTGGGAGGCACGTCGAATCTCATGAATATTCTAAAGAGGGAGAGAGAGAGAGAGAAAAAAAAAAGCACATTGAATGGCGAGATCAGGAGGTTTGCGCCTGGATTATTTAAAAAGTTTTTTTTTTTTTCCCCTACCACAGAAGGTGTACATAGATGCGAGTTTTTTTTTTTTTTTTTTTTTTTTTTTTTTTTTTTTTTTTTTTTTTTTTTTTTTTTTTTTTTTTTTTTTTTTTCTTT
>JAYMFT010113150.1:0-13459 GCA_038088735.1 Panulirus argus
CAGGGTCGAGCGCATAGGTTCGAATCCTGGTTGCGGCAGTCGGTCCACAGTTAACCCAGCTGTTCATCCACCCCTAGTTGGTCGATAAAATGGGTACCTGGCTTAGGCTAGGGTATATATGTATATATATAGCGTTAATAGGATGGCCTTGATTAGGGCCTTAGCTGCCCGTGCCGTCTCAGCTAACATGAAAAAAAAAAAATATATATATATATATATCATATACATATTATATCAGGTTTATGTACATAAAGGCTTGCATATGCTCTTACTAAACAGAATTCTTAAAGGAAGAGCTACCTTTTTCTGTTACTTGAATAATGAGATTGTCACTAGCAGAAGATATCCCAGAGATGGGATGCAGTATCACCAAATGGATTTATCCCAAGTACGAAAAACCCCAAATATGGGGTACAATGCGGCCTACAGACGTACATACGTGGTCGAACCTGATGTCAGTATAAAAATTCTTTGCACTGAAATGTGTACAGGTATAAAAGAATGGATCTGACTCCATTGTGAAAGAGAAAGAGATAGAGAAAAAAGGTTTCTCTTTCAACTTGTTACATAAAAATCCCTCTATCTTTTACGGGAAATGCTCCCTGTGCAATTCTGTATATGATGAACTTGCTTTCAGTTTCGGAGTGTTCTGTGGCTTCAAAATAAAGTTTGAGTACCTTATGACAGCATGACAGGAAAGCCTCTGAGTACGATGGTAGAGCCCTTGAGTACGACGGGACAGCCCTATGTATGGGGCATGTCCCGTGTGTGGATAGTAACATCTTTTTCTGGTTAAGAATTTTGCTTGTTCCCACACCCTCTTCCATCTCGCACCACCCTCACTCTTTCATCTCATCCACTCTTAGTCTTTCTTCTTTTCTTTCTTAACCATTATCCTCCCATTCCATATATTCCTTATACTCTCTCTCTCTCTCTCTCTCTCTCTCTCTCTCTCTCTCTCCTCACTGGACAAAGTTTATGTTCTGACACTCACAGACCTACGCCCCATATCACTCTAGCGCTGGGGGAGTGGGGACCACTGAGCTGGGGTCGAAGGGAAGAGTGAGAGAGAGAGAGAGAGAGAGAGAGAGAGAGAGAGAGAGAACAATCGAACGTTTGGGGGTAGAGACAGCAGGGAAGTAGAAAATAAGCAAAGGAAACATAATAAAAAGGATCAAAAAGCAAACGGAAAAACAAACCGAAAAATGTATTCGACCCAACAATACAGAGAACAATGACTGGGAAACCATTTGCTCGAAAAATTAAAGAAAATCAGGCACAAATGGTCGAGATTCAGTGATATTCTAATGTAATTCAGAACCTAAAGCCATGCTGGCTTTGTAGATATATTCTTGTATTGACTTTCTAAACATACTGCCCATACCGCAGCCCACGTAGGTATGTATCCCTGCCATGTATTCACCTAACTATGTATTACTAACGACCATAGTCGAGTTAATCATGGGTGATGGGAGGCATTACCACAGCTTGTGACGCTAGTTGCATGTTATCCCTAGTTAATGGTATGTGATGCATTTTTACGACGCCCAACAAAACAGTTACGACCAATTTATTGCTAATTGTTGACGTCACCCGAACTGTTAATTACTCAGCCGAGTAGTGAGGCGTGAATGTCTCTGCATGGCAACGCCACCTGCCGGGCACAGCATGGCAACGGGTGGATCACCGTCAGCTGGGGACGCTATGGCATGTGTGGCAACACCGCCAACCAAGGTCAGAATGGCAGCTTGAATCTTCTCCTGCTATTACAAAGTAAGCTAACGATTCCACATTGGAAAAACGTCTCTTTAGCAATACTTACTGGACTGTGTACAGCGTACAACAATTATGATATAAGATGTATTTATCAAGAATACCTTTACTATACAATTGTTCGCGTGTGTTGTACTGGACTGTTTTCCCTGTGCCGCAAATGGTCGGTGGGGAGTTTGACTCTTGACAGAAAGAGCAGGTTGTTTTTTGACTGATATCTCGAGACGGTAAAAGGGCAAATGGTGGTTTAGCTTTTTAACTGTAGGAGGGAAACTGGATCACTTTCCTGTGCAGCTGATTTCTACTTGGCTAATGTCCTGTTGTTAGAGTACCGTTCTTCCAGCAGAGCTGACATCGAAGTAGGAGGACGTGAGCTGACACATAGCACCTGAAGCCACCACCGACGTCAGGAGCCTTCTCTCTCGTTCATACAGACGTGAGGTAGCCACTTGAAGTGGAAATGGATTTTGATCCAACACTGGGAGAGGATTTTTCTCTCATCTGCTGCCGTCCGGATGTGGAGGAAGTATTTCTTGAGACCAGTCTGGAGGAGCCCAGCACGAGAAGATGAAAGAATCAGGACACTTACAGTAGGGAGGCGAGCCCATTCGCTGAGAACAGGGGCGATCGTGGGGATGTCATCTTCAGTACTAAATTAAAGTCATGTCATACACAGGGAGGCTGCACACACCCTTCCCCATTTCGACCTTATTAGCACCATGAAATTCATCAACTTCTCTGTGGACGGCTAGTACCTGCAGCAGGGCAGCTGTGTTGGTAGAGAACAGTGACTACCAACACTGCTGCAGTTAGCAAGTGTCACGTCTCTCTCACAAACAAGACTGATCAGGTCGTTACCACATTCAGGTTGATCAGAGTTGCTGCCATCACAGAGGCTTGGTAGATTGTTGCTGAGACATGCAGTGTCGTGCATTAATAGATATTCAATCATTTATGCCGCAGTGTGAAGGTGTGATTCAGCGTTGAAATTCGTCAGGGTCTGGAGGTGATCTGGCTCCTTACAGCTACCTCTACCCAACTGAATCCATCATTTACTGTATGCCGCATCATCCAACGGCTCCCCCTACAGAAATATACTCGTTAGTTCCTTAACTAGCACTTCAGATTACCTTAAGAGTCAAGTACCCTTGATCCAAGTTAGTGTCGTAGATTTTAGTCAGATTGACACCACGTCCCCGCAGAAAGGCTAGCAGTTATCATACACTGTAGAACTTCCCATATACGGTCAGAACACTAGCGCCTCCCATCTCAGACTGTGCCGTCCATCACTTACGCCAAACACGTTCCAGTGTTATGACGTATAGGCCAGTTGCCGATTCCGCTATGCGCCAATTCAGACAGTGGAAGTTTCGGTTTCCCTGATGAATAAGAAACCCAGTGGAATGATAACATTAGCACCATCACGGAAGCGTACCATCGTCTCCTCCCCAAGAGGCTGATCTGCCCTGGGTAATACCCCGCATTAAGAGACTCACATGATAAGATCATCCTTTCTACCACAACAACGCTTACTTCTATAATGCCCTCCGTAACAGACTGATTCGCAAAACGCGCTGTGAACTAGCACCTGATGCAGTCCAACATCGGCCAGTAGTATGAAAAACTGGAAGAAGTGAGCAACTGGAGCAAGTAGACCCCGTCCTGCCCCTGCATCAGGTAACCAACGAGCGAATAAAGAAGTCAACTTAATGACGATCACTTCGCCGCCATCTGCCTTAGACTACCCCCATCCTGGCACCAACGACCTCATACCTCACCCTCCAGCCCCAACATCCACTGAGTCTTGCATGAATCTGAAACCGCCGAACAGTTAACACAGCCTCATGGTAAACCAACTCACTCATGAAACTACCTTAAACTTTCAAACACTCCGCTCCATCATTAGCAGCATCCAGCATTCAAAGCAAAACCTCCTGTTGACTGGAAGACTTCATGTATCTTCCAAGGTCCACCACAGTTCCTCATTGCACTACGACTCACTGAGTCTGTGGAAGTCTGGTGTTTAGCGAGGACTAAAGAAACATTGCAAGTCACATGAACTTTTATCAGTTTGGTCACATGAACTGCCTCTACCAGCCACTGACTCAAGTATCATATTTTTTACCCCATCCAAAGGAGACACAAGACCTCTGTGACTCTCACCCATCTTGATTTCACCAAAACCTTCCACCTAATTAACCATAACATAATCATCAAGTTATTAACCTAAGGCTGTGGATAAATATCAATCTAAGGTTTGCAAACATTCTCAGTGAGCTTCGACAAGCTTTGGAGGGGAAAACTCCACTCTCAAGTTCCCCACCTGTGTCGTCACACAGGCTGCAAAGATGGTTTCCTTGTTTTCCCTTATCCTTATACATGATGTCCTGATGGATGCATCTGCCTTGACGTAATACGACGACGACTCTACGAATGTCATCAGCATTAGACATAGCTCTTCAGTACATCCTTGGCCTCAGAAAGCGGACCACCACCGCCAGCCTCTTCACCATCCACCGAACCAAACCATATTCATGCACATCATTCTTACGTCCATATTATTCTCACCTCGTACTGTCTCACTAGGTCCCAGCCCCCTCAAAAGTGTTCAGTCCATCAGGCTTGTGTGTGTCGCGTTGGGCAACATTCTAAGGAAGAGGGAACACGTCAGCTCATCAGCAAACCTTCCACCTATCGCTTCTACAGTCTTTATCGACCTGACGTCGACTTCCTTCGGCCTTTGGCCCTAACTATTGATGGTTAGGTCAAAAGTCAGCTTATGATATTCAAGAATCGCACGGACGTGTTCAAGGGTCGATTCGTTGCACTTGACGGGTTCAGGAACTTACAATACATCAACGTGACCTTCGATGACCGTTCCATGAAGTCCTCTACCTCTCCCATCTCTATCACGTCCCATCGTCTCCAACACCTCCACTATCTTCTCCATACGTCTCGTATACATCTCCACCAACTACATAACCTCCTCCAATTCTATCATCTCCAACGCTCCTCCTTTTCTCCATCATTTCCATAATTTCCATCAACCGGGCATCCAAGCATTTCCAACGCTTCCAGCCGTAAACTTCCCAGCATCTCAGAGGTCTACCTCGCCTCCAGTTTCTCTCAGGAACTCAGGAACCATCACGTGTGACACGTTCTTTACGTAAATGCATTTTCTCTCTCTCTCTCTCTCTCTCTCTCTCTCTCTCTCTCTCTCTCAAGATAGGTAAAGTCGCACATGATCGTGAGGAGGTTTGATAAAAAGTTAGAGTATGATGAACATACAACAAACTTGGCTTATCCATGATGAACACAAAGGGATACTGATACCAATAAAGCAGAGGCCATTCTAGATAACATGAATATCCGCACACATACACACACAACGCACCCTCTGTTCCCTGGAACAAGGAAATAAAATAGAAATTAAATTTCGAGTCAGGTGAGCCGTTGGCAACCCACTGCGGGAGGGGAGCGTCTAATTAAGATCATCGTTGCTAATTATCTGACTCAAACAAAACCACTAATCATATTTCTGATGTAGACAGAAGTGCTCTTAAGGATAACCATGAGTTTGTTTTCTCAAATCACCAGACGAGGGTTAACTCCTGAGACACTACGACTCAACATCACGAGTCCGGACTAACCGGCCGAGCACAAAAGCCAAGATTCATTGTACAGAAGCGGTTTGTTTAGTTCAGTTTCAGTCAGGGGAAAGCGAGTGACCTTTCTAATGTCTTCCTGCCTTGCTGAATAGAACACGGCGACCGGGGATGATGCTCTCCTCCGGCGAACCCCGAAACACAGGTGTGTGTGTTCCTGACGACGTCACGGACCGCTAATATAGTGTGTGGTTACGTCATAACCTTTAACCCAGGTCTCTCTGGGTAGTAGAGAGTGCCGGGTTATTACGTCTTGCCCGAGGCTCAGGCTTTTTATGTCTCTCCTCCTCCTGCGTGGAAGGTAATTTGCTTTTCCTATGCCTTTTAACTCTCTCCTCTCGTCTCTCTTCTTTCTCTATAATATCTAAAATTCCGTGGTGTTTGGATATTAGAATCATTCACTCTGGTGCAGTAAGCCTATGATCTTCGTTCAAATGCAGCCATTATTTATCTTCCCGCCATAAACTTTGTGGATAAACTAGATTGCTTTACTGCAGGATGGAAGGGTGGAATATTTGCTTCTGTTAGCGAACGTTGGGATCTCTTTCTCTCTCTCTGTCTTTCTCTCTCTCTCTCTCTCTAATATTTAGAGCCAGTTCACTTCCCTCCCCCACCACTCCTGCCATCATAAATCTATACATTCTTTGAGTCAGATGTACCTTTTCATTACCCTCCTCAGCAGGTCTGACCGATTCACCCTTAGGAGGGCATCTTCTTTCGCGCATATCTGGCAGATGCTGGAGCGTACCTTCGGTAACTTCACATGTGCAGAGAGTACCCTTCTTTACACACCATATGATGAGTGCACCGTCACTCTACAGGGAGTGTACGTCTATCTACACAATATGGTATTCAGAACAGTTCTGTTCCTTAATACACTAAGTTAGCCAGCGAACACATCCTCATATTGGGAAACACAAACTTACTACTCTAGAAGCAGAGGTCCCTAAGTCCTGGTCTCTCTGCAGTGAACCTACGACCGATATATACATACAGTTTGCTACGAACCAAAGCACATGTGTAACGAAGACCAACGAACGAACGCATTCTGAGCGGCCTTTAAAGTAGATAGTGGGAGTCAGGGCGAAGAGCTCGGCGGCACACAGAGGCGGCTGCCATCACCAGACTCATGAGGAACACCGGGGCTCCCTGAGAACACCAGGCTCCCCAGGAACACCAGGGATTCTCCCAGGAACACCAGGCTTCCCCAGAAGCACCAGGCTTCTCCAGGAACATCAGGCTTCTCCAGGAACACCAGGCTTCCCCCTACGACACCAGGCTTCCCCAGGAACACCAAGCTTCCCCAGGAACACCAACCTTCCCCAGGAACACCAGGCTTCCCCAGGAACACCAGGCTTCCCCAGAAACACCAAGCTTCCCCAGGAACACCAAGCTTCCCCAGGAACACCAGGCTTCCCCAGGAACACCAGGCTTCCCCAGGAACACCAAGCTTCCCCAGGAATACCAAGCTTCTCCAGGAACACCAGGCTTCCCCCAGGAACACCAGGCTTCCCCAGAAACACAAAGCTACCCCAGGAACACCAAGCTTCTCCAGGAACACCAGGCTTCCCCCCTGGAACACCAGGCTTCCCGAACACCAGGCTTCCCCAGGAACACCAGGCTTCCCCAGGAACACCAGGCTTCCACTAGGAACACCAGGCTTCCTCAGAAACACCAGGCTTCCCCCAGGAACACCAGGCTTCCCCAGGAACACCAAACTTTCCCAGGAACACCAGGCTTCCCCAGGAACACCAGGCTTCCCCAGGAACACCAAGCTTCCCCAGGAACACCAGGCTCCCCAGGAACACTAGACTTCCCCCAGGAACACCAGGCTTCCCCAGGAACACCAGGCTTTCCCAGGAACACCAGGCTTCCTAAGGAACACCAATCTTCCCCAGGAACACCAGGCTTACCCAGGAACACCAGGCTCCTCCAGGAGCACCAGGCTTCCCCAAGAACACCAGGCTCCTCCAGGAACACCAGGCTTCCCCAAGAACACCAGGCTTCCCAAGGAACAAGAGACTTCCCCAAGGAACACCAGACTTCCCCCAGAAGCACCAGGCTTCCCCAAGAACACCAGGCTCCTCCAGGAACATCAGTCTTCCCTAGGAACACCAAGCTTCCCCAGGAACACCAGGCTCCCCATGAACACCAGACTTCCCCCAGGAACACCAGGCTTCCCCAGGAACACCAGGCTTTCCCAGGAACACCAGGCTTCCCCAGGAACACCAAGCTTACCCAGGAACGCCAGGCTTTCCCAGGAACACCAGGCTTCCCCAAGATCACCAGACTTCCCCAGGAACACCAGGCTTCCCCAGGAACACCAGGCTTCCCAAAGAACACCAGGCTCCTCCAGGAACACCAGGCTTTACCAAGAACACCAGGCTCCTCCAGGAACACCAGGCTTCCCCAGGAACACCAGGCTTCCCAAGGAACACCAGACTTCCCCAAGGAACACCAGACTACCCCCAGAAGCACCAGGCTTCACCAGGAACATCAGGCTCCTTCAGGAACACCAGGTTTCCACAGGAACACCAAGCTTCCCCAGGAACACCAATCTTCCCCAGGAACACCTTGCTTCCCAAGGAACACCAGGCTTCTCTGGAACACAAAGCTCACCAAGGAATCATATACTGCCGCCATTAGGCTCCAGGACCCCGTCCCCCCCCCCCCCAAGATCACTACCACCTCCGGTCCCTAAGACCCACTTAAGACCACCCAGGACCCACCGAAGACCACCCTCAGGTCCCAGAACCCACCTACTCCCACCACCATCCAGAACTACGGTCCAGACTCAAGAACCGGCCGGCAAAACGCTCTCCGTCTTCAGTGTTTTCATGCTAATAGTTTACAGGCAAAACGGCTTCAGTATAAACAATTCTAACGTTGTGCTTTACCGGCAAAACAACATCCACATAACCGGTTGCAGTTATCATGTTTTTGCCAACGAAATAACCTCGGTTTAGCGATGTATAATCTCAATATCTTACCGGCAGGAGAGCTTCCATATAGAGAGATTTGGGTGTACTATTTCATCGGCAGGAGGCCTTGTAAAAGTTGTAGGTATGCCATTACAGTTTTATCGACACTATCCATTTCATAAATAGGAAAAATAAGAAATATATCCCATTATCTGCTTGATGTAAGTATGCTTCCGTGGACTTTTTTACGATGATATGGTATAGCGTGTCTGTTGCGTAACATGTTCTTGCCTCCACTAACACTGACAAGGAGTCGAGGCGAAAGTCCTGACGTTCATAACGATATGACGGCCGTAGGACGCCGGCGCTGCTCTTCCCCTGCGTGTGGCTGTCTAACCAGTAAAACAACTAAACCATAAACATTTTACGGTGCCTTTTATGCCCCGGGACAGCTGCTATTACTCTGTTTATCTCAGAAGCGCAATCTAGGCTCACTGGCTCTCATGACGCAGTCTAGACGCATTGGCTCTTCTGACGCAGTCCGGAAACACCGAAACAACTGACGCAGTCCGGACGCACTGCCTCCTTAGACGCACTTCGAACGCTATGGCTCTTCCGACCTAGTTCGAACGCACTAGCTCTACTGACGCATGCTGGACACATTGTTTCTTTAGACGTAATTCAAACGCATTGGTTCGGCCGACACTCCAGCCTAAGACGCCGCGACTTGACACTCACAATGTTTTTCCGTGTCCCAGTAACTCAGAGACGAAATATCTTACGCATAAAAGTTTCACGACGCCATCAGTCTCATATAAAACTACTGAGACACTGAAGTTTCTGTTTCACGTGTGTGCAAAGAATAGATGCAACAGATTAGGTGAACAATATTCGGCGTTACGGTTCCAGCCTTGACGCCAGTCATGTTGAATCACACTTTAGATTAAACCTGTGATCACGTCTTTTATCACACTCAGATCACACTGGCGATCCCATATTGTCTTCTTTTGGGCCAAAGACTCCACAGCAGACTGTAGTCTTCACCCAGGCACAGGAGATGGAGGTGAGTAAAGAGATGAAGAAGCAAAAAAGAAGAAGAGTAAAGAAGAAGAAGAAGAAGAAGAAGAAGAAGTAGAAAGAAGAAGAAGAAGAAAGAAGAAGAAGAAGAAAGAAAGAAAGAAAGAAGAAGAAGAAGAAGAAGAAGAAGAAAGAAGAAGAAGAAGAAAGAAAGAAAGAAAGAAGAAGAAGAAGAAGAAGAAGAAGAAGTAGAAAGAAGAAGAAGAAGAAAGAAGAAGAAGAAAGAAAGAAAAAAAAAAAGAAAGAAGAAGAAGAAGAAGAAGAAGAAGAAGAAGAAGAAGAAGAAGAAGAAGAGGAGGAGGAGGAGGAAAGACAACTCTAAGATTCTGATTAGGAAGTGGGAAACCTGCCTTTTGGAAAATGTTGGGTCAGTGCTGTTGATCCATAATGAGGAGGAAGAGAGAGAATTCTGAGAACCAGAAGCTGACACTGTGGGACAGATGTATGGCACATGAAAGAAGATTTAGTTCAGTTTAGTTTGAAAGACACGGAGTAAAACGAGCCGTTCTAGCACGGAAGTTGTGCGATGGTTTCGCCCCATCACTTCAGCACACCTGATTCAGGAATTTGCAACGCAAGTACGTACCTCCTCGGGAGGCTGCTGTTTACTGTAAGACGGTTCCGGCATAGCCTCAACACTCCTCAGTCAAAATTAAAACTCAGAAAACTCCCAAGGTAACAACAGTGCAAAAAGAGTTGAAGAATATCTATAATGATACCCACGATCTAAGTCAAGAAGTTGTCAGTGGACGTACAAAACTGTATTAATTCAAGATGATATGAACATATAGATGGCACAAATGATACAAATATATAGATAACAAAAAATACTGAAACCAACATCTTTTTGTCTACTGAGTACATATATAGCATACAGCAGCTTAATATAAAGTCATATCAGTTGCATTATTGACGAAAAGAAATGGAAATTCTCTACTATTAACATATTTGTCACGTACACAAGATGGAAGCAGACCATGCTATGATCTCTGAGACGAAACGGACAGTACAGAGAAATGGTTCTGGCGAACAATTTAGCAAATTTGGGAAGTGAAACTTCCAATCTCCACCACTGCAAGGGAGTAAGAAACAGCTGTATATCTAACCTGTATCTAGCTATCCTTTCCCTCTGTCTTGTTTTTCCTTTAGTTCTTCCCTCCCTCCCTACCTCTCTCCCTCCTTTCCTCCCTCCCTCCCTCTTTCCATCCTTCTCCCCTCGCTTCATGCTATCATTATAAGCTTCAGCAGAAAGTACTCACCACATCGATAAGCTGGGAGAGCTTCAGGCCCAGCTTGACGATAAGCTTCTCCGAGTTGTTCCTGACGGGTCTGATGAGGCGGTTGTAGTTGCTGAGGAGGTCATCATAAAGCCGTTTGGCGTCCGGGTTGGCCAGGCATCCTGCAGCAGGAGAGACAGAATATCGTTAACAGACTCATTCTTAATTAACGGCTCTTTCCAACAGTATAATACTGATATTGAACCCAGAGGTCACAAGTCCTTTGCAGACACTTGGCACTGATGCTACAACTTACGGGGTTCTGCTAAGACGCCTGTTACAGAAGCTTCAAGTCAAAAGGCCCTATCAAGACGCTTGGTAGCTCACAAGTCATAAGTCCTCCTTAAGATGCCTTACACTGAAGCAACAAGTTACAAGGATGAAGTTTGGAAATGATTGTTAACATTTCTCAACACACACATCACAAACACATACGCACACTTAGAAAGCATAAAGATACGGTACAGTACACTGTTTTTGTACCGTAGCGGCATGAGAGGTCAGGTACATCAGACTGGGTGACCAAGGATATACATGGCGAAGATGGAGGGTACGAACGATACTCATGGCACCCCCCCCTGACCTCCCGTGGTCCTCCAACACCGAGTACGGTACGGAAGCGGCTGCGAGAGGCGCCATAGCATGGTAGAGGAGTTATTGTACCTGGCAACATCGGCTTTAATAGTGGATGCTTCACGCAAGACAGAGACGACACGCCTCGAGAGATGATCCCGCCACCTGCCTCAGGGAGAGAGATAGTCTTAACTCATCCAGGGAGAAGGTGGCCTTTAACTCATCCCAGGGGAAGGTGGCCTGTAACTCATCCCAGGGGAAGGTGGTCTTTAACTCAGCCCAGGGGAGGTGGTCTTTAACTCAGCCCAGGGGAAGGTGGCCTTTAACTCATCCCAGGGGAAGGTGGTCTTTAACTCAGCCCAGGGGAAGGTGGCCTTTAACTCATCCCAGTGGAAGGTGGTCTTTAACTCAGCCCAGGGGAAGGTGGTCTTTAACTCAGCCCAGGGGAAGGTGGCCTTTAACTCATCCCAGGGGAAGGTGGTCTTTAACTCAGACCAAGGGAAGGTGGCCTTTAACTCATCCCAAGGGAAGGTGGTCTTTAACTCATCCCAGGCGAAAGTGGTCTTTTACTCAGCCCAAGGGAAGAGTGGTCTTTAAATCATCCCAGGGGAAGGTGGTCTTTAACTCAGCCAAGGAAAAGTGGTCTTTAACTCAGCCCGGGAAAGGTGATCTTTAACTCAGCCCCTGGGAAGGTGGCCTTTAACTCAGCCCAGGGGAAGGGTATATTTAACTCAGCCCAGGGGAAGGGTATATTTAACTCAGGCCACGGGAAGGTGGTCTTTAACTCAGCCAAGGGGAAGGGGATCTTAGCTCAACCTAGAAGATGGTCCTTCATCATCCAGCTCCCCTGCCTTCACCTCATCACCCATCTCCTCTCCCTTCACTTACAATAAGGCACCAGCAATGCCCCCTACACAGCATGCCCCAGCAGTAACCCCTCCCCAGCTTGTCCAAACAGTACCCTCTCCCCCAGTAAGCCCCAGGTACCACCACCAGAGGACCCAAACTTTACAACAACATGCGCCTGGGCCGCCATATTTGAGCCAACAACTTATATTAAAGACAGCGGCAGGGGCTGGGGCCGGGGCCAGGGCTGGTCGGTCGGTGGCCAGTAACCAATGCTGCGTTATAACACTGTCTGGAACTCGAATTATGTCCTTATGCGCCACTGCAGTAAGGCGTATTTCGTAAAGCGCCTGTTATTAGTGGCGTGATATATTTTTATAGGTACGGCATAACGCTGTTGCGTGGGATCGAACCCCAGACCACAGGATATGCGTCCTCACATACCTGGTATCCACCACAGCCTAAATATCTTCTAATATCCATCAATTTCCGTTTGTTATCTCGGTCTCCCAACAGGCCAATAAAGTCTCGCTTTTCTAGCCAGGATCTCTGAACAAGGCAATCATTTCCACAAGATCTTAGAAACCGGTTTAGCTTTTTTTTTCACTTTTGGTTCCGCTGAACAAACCAAGGGAGCCGATGGTTTCAAGGCCAGTGTTTCCAAAGAAGACAAAGACACTTCATTCTCTTCACCATAGGAGACGCAAGGAGTGCAGAACATACCTTGTAGGACTGGACCAGCAGGATCTACCGCCCCCAGAAGTAGGACTCTAGGCCAGGATCCACTGCCCCCAGAACGACCAAGACACGACCACGTTATCATGTGCCTGTAGGTCGTTTCTCAACTAATGGAAAATATAACACTAGATAACCAACCGAAAAAAAAAGGCCTCAGAGAATGCAAATTTCATTTCTGGTCAGGAAAGCAGAGCCCTCGGAGTCAGCTACTGTCCTTAATGACAAGAACCAGCTGCTGAAGGCTACCAGGCACAGAAAGGAGGAATCCTACAGGAAAAAATACTACGGCATAAACCAGTGACGAATTAAGATGACTGCAGCTGTTTTACTTTATCAATTTAGCATCATATCAATGATTTGATTCAGCTGATGATTCTGTTGGATGAGCCTCACAGAAGATATACAAACTTAACGGTCGCCTCACTTCCCTACGGAACCTGTTGTGTGCCGACCAGGTAATTCAATCTACATTATCCTCTTATTACTCTCAAGTTAGTGTAAGCGTAGATGAGTCTCTCTCTCTCTCTCTCTCTCTCTCTCCTCTCTCTCTCTCTCTCTCTCTCTCTCTCTCTCTCTCTCTCTCTCTCTC